>CM034306.1:9594936-9818982 GCA_019925795.1 Dendrobium chrysotoxum | reverse complement strand
AAGCATTAAAGCCGACAGGATCATCCTTCGTCGACAGAGCAGCTCGAAGACGCGAATGGTGAAGGCGACGCGAGCAGTGAAGGTTTGTTTTCTTCGTTTTATTTATCGTAGGCTCAGTACCGTAACTCGCGTTGCTCGGTACCTGAACTCGTGTTGCTCGGTACCTGAACTCGGTACCGCTCGGTACCGGTACTCGGTATCAATGCTCGGTACCGCTAGGTACCGGTACTCGGTATCAATGCTCGGTACCGCTAGGTACTGGTACTCGGTACCGGTACTCAGTACCGCTCGGTACCGCTAGGTATCGGTACTCGGTATCGCTCGGTACCGTTACTCAGTACCATGCTCGGTACCATTAGGGAAATGTTTAAAATTACTCTTATAATAAAAATTTGTTCCCCGCCAGGGGGCAGCGCCCCCTGGGGACCCCGGCATATCCGCGACATCTCTACAACTTTTGCTTAAAAATTTTCATATTTCAAATTCATGTGGTTTTTTTGTGTTGATCCTTCGTAGAATAATGAGCTCTAGTGGCGTAGGAATTGGGTCTGAAGATGGTCCATCAGAGACCAATATTGAAGATAACAAATCTCTGTGGGGTTATGTGACAAAAATAGGTAAAACATCTGAAGGGGGTGGCAATATTGCATTCAAATGCAATTACTGTAGTGCCACATACAAAGGATCATATTATAGAGTGAAAGCTCATTTGTTGAAGATTAGCGGTCATGGAATTAAAGTATGCCCAAAGATAAGCTCATCACAAGTGGCTGAATTGCAAAGAAAAATCAATGAAGCTGAACAGAGGAGTAGAAAAGAGCTTCCAAAACAGATTCCACTTCCAAGCACCCATGCTTCATATCCTTCATCATCTTCTTCAATTAGAAGTGATGACAATACTGTAAACAAAGGGCCTTTTCGGATGGAGGGATATTGTAGATAGTGCTTTGGAGAAAGCATTTAATTTACAAATGAGAGAGCAATTAGATGGGGAAATAGCTAGAATGTTTTACTCAGCTGGACTTCCTTTTAACCTAGCAAGGAATCCACATTACAAGAATGTCTTTACCTATGCATGCAATAATAATCTTGCAGGATATGTACCACCAGGATATATCTCATTAGAACAAAGTTGTTGCAAAGAGAGAGGGATAATATTGAGAAGTTGCTTGAGCCTACTAAAGGAGTTTGGAGGGAAAAATGAGTTACTTTGGTTTGTGATGGGTGGACAGATCCACAAAGAAGACCACTTATCAACTTCTTGGCTGTAACAGAGAGCTATCCTATGTTTATCAAAGCTGTTAATTGTGAAGGACAGTACAAGGATAAGTTTTTCATTTCTAATTTAATTAAAGAAGTTATCATGATGGTGGGGCCTTCAAACATCATCCAGGTCATTACTGATAATACACCTGTTTGTAGAGCTGCAGGTCTACTTATAGAGCAAGCATATCCTCATATTTTTTGGACACCATGTGTTGTGCATACACTTAATCTTGCCTTGAAGAACATTTGTGCAGCTAAGAATACCGAGTCAAACGAAATTACCTACAATGAATGTCATTGGATCACAGTGATTGCTGGAGATATAGTTGTAATTAGGAATTTTATTATGAATCACTCCATGAGACTCTCTATGTTCAATGATTTCTCTAATTTGAAGATGCTTGCAGTTGCTGAAACTCGATTTGCCTCAGTTATTGTGATGTTGAGAAGATTCAAAAAAATAAAAAATACTCTTCAAGCTATGGTGATCAGTGATAAATGGTCCTGTTATAGGGAAGATGATGTTGGAAAATCTAGGTATGTAAAGGAGAAGCTTTTAGATGATTTATGGTGGGATCAGATTGAATATATCTTAAATTTCACAGATCCAATTTATGAGATGTTGAGAGTAGCTGATACGGATAAGTCTTGTTTACATCTCATTTATGAGATGTGGGATTCAATGTTAGCCAAAATAAAAGAAATTATATATAGACATGAGAGGAAGGCGCTTCATGAAAACTCAAGCTTTTGGGATGTTATTTATGCTATTCTAGAAGATAGGTGGAGCAAAAATAATACACCTTTACATTGCTTGGCTCACTCACTAAATCCCAGGTAAATTTGAACATTTTTTCATTATTAATTCACAATTTGTTGTTTATTAATTTCAATATTTTTTCATTATTTGCTTTAATGTTATTTGAAGATATTCAAGTAAAGAATGGCTTCAAGAGGATCCTCAAAGAGTTTCTCCACAGAAAGATTTAGAAATTTCAAATATGAGGAAGACATGTTTGAAGCGTTATTTTCCTATGAGGAGGAGAGAAGAAGTGTCAATATTGAGCTTGCTAAATTTT
Organism: Dendrobium chrysotoxum; assembly: GCA_019925795.1. Lineage (NCBI taxonomy): Eukaryota > Viridiplantae > Streptophyta > Magnoliopsida > Asparagales > Orchidaceae > Dendrobium > Dendrobium chrysotoxum. The sequence goes on along the minus strand of CM034306.1, from coordinate 9,816,637 downwards.
TTGGTTATTTAGAGGACTTTGGTGACCAAGAGTCATTGCGTGATAGGTGGAGAATTGATCCAAAAATGTGGTGGATTATACATGGAGTTTCAGCACCTCTACTTCAAACAATCGCCATAAAATTACTTGGCCAAGTATCATCTTCATCCTGTTGTGAAAGAAATTGGAGCACATACTCGTTCATCCAATCAATGAAGAGAAATAAAATTACTCCACAACGGGCTGAAGATTTAGTTTATGTGCATACAAACCTTCGACTTCTCTCAAGGAAAACTCCAACTTATATGGAAGGAGACAACAAGATGTGGGATGTTGCTGGAGATGGATTTGAATCTCTTGAGATGGGAATATTAGAAATTGCTAATCTTTCATTTGATGAGCCTGAATTGGAAGCTATGATATTTATTGAAGATGATATAGAAGTTCAAAGACAAACCACTGAAGAAGCTAATCCTATCATTCCTTCTATTGAATAGTTGAAACTTCATGTGCTAGACAATTTATGTTTTTATTTTTGTTGTTGTACCAGACATTTAAATATTTAATGCTTACTTTTATTTTGATATTATAAGATACAATGCTACAAATGATGTTGCTTTCATTTTTTTTGTCATTTCAAATATTATACTTTAATTACTTTCTTTATTTTTATGTATGATTTATATATTATAATGTCGTATCCGCGCCGTACCCATATCCTGTATTTTTAAGAATTGACGTGTCCCGTATCCGTATCGTGTCGTATTTGTGTCGCCGTATCCGTATCGGTGCAACATAGTATGATTGGTTAGAATATTACTTATTTATAATAACAACTAGTAATAAAAATAATGAGAATGGATTAAAAAAAAGACTAATTCCCTTCCTAACAAATATTTATCACTGCAAATTCAATGTTATTAGCTTTTTGGAGCTGAAATCCAAAACCTTCCAAGCACTTAATGTGAAACAAATTGGCCCCAGTTGAAAATCAGCTGTTGCATCCAAATTCTTACTCAATATACGCTCAATAAAGTTCATACATAAACACCATGTTATAAATATGGTTAAATGAAATAACTCCAGAATTTTTTATATTGACCAAGCCATGCAGTTATGATGTTCAATTTTCCTATAGATTTTGTCCACTTCCGATAAAACTTTGCGCTTCTTTGGTCAGCTAAACTGTTCCACTATCCTAGATACTATGCTATTGATCATATGTGGCTTGCGTGGGTAACTAGTTGTTCATGGGCTTGTTAGTGTTGCTGGTGTGCTGTTTTTTGCCATTTTCAGTCAGCGGCATAGCTAAAAACTTGCCAGTAATAATTTTCTGAGGCTGTTTATCATCAAAATGTTCATCTCACGTTCAGTTCCAACTAATGATGAAGTAGGTCAATTCTAGCAGCTGAAACAGCTACACTACTATCCTCGAGTAAGTTGTCATCTGTATTTTTTTTTGATATCTCATTTTGTTGACTACCAGAAATCTTTCGGACGTCAAATGTAGCTGTGAAAATGTTCCAAATGTTCTTGCTTGTTATTTTCTTGTGTAATCATACACAAATTCGATGTTTGCTAATTTAGATTGTTAAACAGAAAAGCAATGAAGTGTTCTGCAAAATCGTCTGTTTTATGGCTGGTATCTCGGCTGGCCTTGGGTTTTTGGTTTTTCTACTAGGAATACTTATCAAGCTCACATCTCTTACGCCCACCAAGCCATGTTCTTATGGCGCTTATTTTTTATTTATTTTTGATGTATTTAACATACTATAAAGTAAAATAATATTAGGAATATATCTCGAGATTTTAGGGTTTAAGAAATGTTGGCTTGAGAAGTATCTTTCTTTTTCTTTAGAGGACCAAATCCTGAAGACCAGCCAAGTATTTTGTGAGCAAGTTTCCTTTCTCAATTTGATATGCGGGCCATTTTCTCAGCTAAAGATTTTCATTATATGATTGTGAAAGTTGGCAATAATGATGCCCAGATGTTTTATTAGTGAATAAAAAGGATGTAAATGGAATTTGTGGAGAAATAATGAACTTACACTGTAGAAACATAAGGCTGCAACTATTGCTAACAAAGTCTTAAGTAACCCCAAGTTTTTAGCAAATAATTTGAAGTGATGAACCTGTTATGCATTGAGATGATGTGGGTAATGTAAATTTTTTTTAGAACTATCTAGAGGCCTGGTAACTCTCAAAATCTTGTTGCGCCAAAGCTAAACCTTTTTTTTTAAATATAAGTAGCAGTGGAAGCTATCACAGGCGCCCTTTATGAATCTCCAACTTTCATAAAACTGTCAAAGTTTGTGTTGAATTGTATTCAATGAAGTATTTTATATTTTATAGAAGAGTCGGTACAGATGTGTGAGCCATCATCATGTGGCTTAGCGCTATTTATCTTTTAATCGAAATCTCTTACAAGTACATAGTTATAAGGCATGAACTTTTCTGAAGTAGATATTTGATACTTTTTTGTTTTACATTCTTGTTTGAATAGATATTATGCTAGCTACATACCGTCAAAATGGTGATTTTGACCATGCCACGGCGGCATTAGAAGCTTACCAGTCATGACTCAACTTTTCTCATATTTCTTGAGCAGACCTATGCCATATTTCCATGTAATGAATGCTTTGTCATTCATTGCTTTAAGTTTTACTGTAGAGTCATCAATTATGCAGCAAATTCCACCTTACTTGATCATTGTCCACAAGTTTTTTTAGCCTTCATATTTCGGTTTGAGAAATATGAGCCTTTTGAAGTTTACAGGAGTATTTTGTTGGTTTTTTTGAACTCTTATAATGCCATGCTTAAGCCTTCATTGATTATGCAAGATTGGAATCATGTCGCCCACTGCTTAACCATGAGAATATGAAGATCTCCACGTAAGTTTCTCACGTATGTAACATTTTGTAAATTAAGCTATAGCCCGGTTGGAGCTGGGGGCTAGTTGAATTGTTATTTTGCTTCAATCTGTCGGCATTCTTGTTTCAGAATTATGATCAGTAAATGCAGCAGATATGGTGTTAATGAATGCTGTGTCAGCTTGTATGAAATATATGAATGCCCCTACAGGTTTCTGGTGTCAGTTTTTTAAACGTTGGCATTTAGTGACTGCGAAGATAGACCATGCTGTAAATTTTCATTGGGTAAAATTTATTTTCGGCATTTATTAGTATGTTTACTTTGACACGGCTTTGTTTTGTTTTTTAGTGGGTGTGGAGAACAGTTCGACTTTAATTGCCAAATAATATATGAGCATTTTCCATGGTGGCATAATTTATTAGCTAGTATAATATTTGAGCCTTCTTTTTACAGTGAGATTTAGCGTAATTTAATGCTTAATATAAAAAAAATAAACTGTTTGATCAATTTTTTAATCTCATAACTCTGCGGATTATAATTAATCCATTGTCACAATACATCTTTATTTTTTTTTTCCTCCTTGCAAAACATTCTGTTTTTTTTAATCTCTTTGCTCCTTCCAAGAAAAAAACCTTGCATTTTGACTTTGTAGTGCAGTACGTACCTTTCATTGTCAAACTGCTGTGCCACAGTAAGGAGGATTTTAAAATATCTATATCTACCTGCTTCTGTACCTAGAGAGTAGAGAGTCTGGAGGCCAGTTGATAGCTGTTTTTCATAATTTATTGAAGATTAAAGAGTGAACTCCTTTAATTAATTGCCATACAAAGACTTCTTACAATACATCCTGTTGCCCAAATTCGTTGACACGAGAATATGTACAGCATGTGGTAACTGCTTAGTTAGTATATTTGCTACCAAAGAAAAAAAAAAAGCCTTGTTTGCTAATAGTAAGCTGGATCTTCGAACACAGATGCTGACATTAAATGTTCGAGCATTATATCTGAAACAAGCTTTGATTTAGTTTTCTTGCCTTTTTATTTTAAATATCTTTACTATGTATTTTAATCGACGGCCATATTCCACAGCAAAGGTGATGTTTTGTTGCATTTATGTGAACTGCGATCATTCAATGCAGGCCCTCTTGCAACACAGAGGTCAATTATGTGGCTTATTATATATTCTTGAAGTCGTCCATTATAGTTTGGTTCCCTCCGGTGAGCCACACGCAATTCGTTTATCGAAACTCTATTGATACCACAACTAATTAATACAATGTATTGAATTTTTTTTTTTTGGGGGGGGGGGGGGGGGGGGGGGGGGGGGGGGGTTAGTGTTTTTACGTGATTGGTAATATGAGGAAATGTGTCGCGAGTTAAATTATCTATTTTGTTATGTCACTGAGCTCCGAAGGCAAATGAAAATATATTACTTTTACTCCCTTTTAGAAAATGTACACAGATGTTGGTATATTTTAAACATTATTGATGCTTCATTTATCTTAAAAAAATATGTAAATAAAAGTTTAAATTTAGATATAATTTTTGGATCTTGACGTATTCAAATATTTGGGATCAAATTTAGATATGCATCCAGGAATACTTGAAAATTATTTAAGGGGATGGTTGGAATATAAAGTGCTGTAAAGTATTTGAAATGTAAGTGTGTTGAAAATGTGTGTTTGGTTGGAATATAAAGTGGAGCAAAGTAAAGTAAATGTAATGCAAATTATTTTTATTTTTGAAGTAAATTTATTTAATTTTGAGCGAGAATTGTTAACATCTCAATCAAACTCGTTTGATCGTTGCACGACACCACCGTCACTTGTTGGCTATTATTGTCTGATGCCCCCAGCCACCCTTGGCAACCATCGTCGCCACCTTCAACTGGTTGCAACCACTCACCCCCTCTTGCGATTGCTGCCACCTGAAGCTAGTGTTAAATACTGTTGGCCACTACTACTGCCTCTTTCAATACGTGTTATCATTTTTGGACTTTAAATTATATTCATTATTTTAAAATTCAAACCATATAAAAAAATTATTTAGTTGTGATACATCCTCAAAAAATTATCTTGATCGGGCACGAATCTCGAGGCAAAATCAAGTTGGAAACTTTCGAAATTAATTTTGGGACCATCCGAACTCCGATTCCAGCAAACTAACAGTCGAACTGAGCGTCTCGGAAATACAAACCCAATGACCCCAAATTCAACCCAATTCAAGCCTAAATGAGTCCAAATCAAGGGTCAGAAGCTCTGTTGGACGATTCAAACCATAATTTGGATTACCAAACGGTCTCCAAATGTGACATGCTTATAGTCGAATCGAGCGTCTCGACGAGACGAATCCAACGAGCCCAAGATCGCCAAATTCCGACATCATTAAGACCTTCAAATGTCCAGCGAACGGTCTATGATCAAGGGATTCAAGATCGGCCATCCATTCAAACCACTCTCTAACTACCCCTGATCTTTCACCTATTTACGGGCCATGCAACTCACGAAAATCTATGAATAGAGACCCCATTTCTCATGAAAAGGGACACCTACTCCTAAGGAGAAAAAGAGAGAGCTCGTGCCCCTTTGCTCCTCCTCGACCACCGCCGGAGTTTCGCCGGACCATCGCCTGACGCCGGAGTTCCGCCGAACCACCGCCTGAGGCCCCGCACTTCGCCGGACCACCACCTGAGGCCCTGCACTTCGCCGGACCACCACCTGAGGCCCTGCACTTCGCCAGACCACCACCTGAGGCCCTGCTCTTCGCCGGACCACCACCTGAGGCCCTGCTCTTCGCCGGACCACCACCTGAGGCCTTGCTCTTCGCCGAACCACCACCTGAGGCCCTATACTCTGCCGGACCACCACCTAAGGCCCTGCACTCTGTCGGACCACCACCTGAGGCCCTGCTCTTCGCCAGGCCACCATCTAACGTCCTCACTTCTGTCTGACAACTATCTAGGGACCGAAATTATTCCAGACCACTGGGAGACCCCGAAGTTCTTCCAGCGCGACCTTAGACCTTCAAAAGCCTCTAACTTTCACCCTACGGGTGATACTTGTAATTTGATCGCCCTTAGAGGCAAGTCATTCCCCTGTAATCTGCTCAAGTTCTAGTGGAATCATTTCAACTGGGCCAAGCCCCGTGGTTTTTCCCCTTTTCAGGGTTTTCTACGTAAAAATCTTGTGTTCTCTGTGTGTGAGCTGGATATTCGTGCAACGCTAAGACGTAGGATTAATACTCTACCACCGCGTATAGTCTAGCCCGCAACAAGTTGTATTTATTTTACATTCATCCAAATAATTTTAAAGTATTTTTTTTATATTTAATGTTTTTACATTATATTCTTTTTACACATCTTTTCTTTTTTAGCCAATCAAAGAGACCCTAAGTCTATTTGGGGGTAAAAATTATATTTGAATATTATGTGTTTATAGTCTATTTACAATCTAAATGAGCATTTTAATATGATGAAATTAATATATTTAAGATTGTTTAATTTTAAGTTCATTTAGATATTTAGATGTCTTAATAATGTAAATTTACAAATATAAATTCAAAGCGCCCCAATGGGATGCGGTGAGTTATAAAGATGAAATTATGAGAGAATTTTAGAAATCTAAATCTAAAATTAATTCACATTAACGAAGTTTGGGTCACTAAAGACCTAACCTTGATGAAAATTTACCATCCGTTTGCCAGTAATTATTGTTGAAACTTGTTATTGCCTATCATTACTTGATGTCAACCATCGTCTCCTATCATCCTACACTCATTGAACATCACATAAGATATTATTTTGGTCAAATTGTGATGAAATTATCTACATCTCACCTCCTATTTTCTTTTAGAATTTTATAATGAAATTATTTTAATTTAGCCAAATTGTGATTTTTCCTTTCAAGATTTTCATTTGTCTCTCGTGTGCTGTGGGTACCTGCGTTTGTGTAAAATTTTCATACAATATTAAGACAATAAATTGTCTATTTTTCTATTATGAATACTCTAATAAGCAATAATTTGTTATTATTTGTGTGAACTCATATCTCATCTTTTGACGTTTGATTGATCATCAATGCTTCTAATGGTTAGCAAATGTAGGGCCTATAATAATGAAATGTTCCTCTCTAACTCTCATCACTTAAAAGGACCAATCATTTATCTATGATAGATGAGCTTTTGCTCCTTTACTCCTCATGGGTGTAACCTTGTTAGATAAAGCCTCTTTGGTGCTCCTTTAAAAGGCTACATTCTTAGGATAAATAAGTCTAAAATTATGATCTTTTAGCTTCTGTGTGAGTTCATAATCTTGTGCCATCATAGTGAAACTATATTGAATTTTACTCCTTTTAAGATTTTCCACATATAATCTAAGATGCTAGTATAATGCCTCTTATAAACAAGATTGAATTCCCCCACCACAATTCAATAATGATATCCCTTCTATCCATCTTGTATTGTATAGCTAGCCCCTAATTATTTGATATCCGATGCAAAATTAGTCCAACCTCACCATCATTAATAGCTCTTATAATATCTTTTTAGATTGTCTCCTATGTATTTTCTTGGAGAAATTTTCATTTATGAATATGAATTAGCTTTCTTAGTGTAATTATTTTTAGGATTCTTAGCCTTTTATTAATATTTTTCTGCAATGCTTAATTTAGGTATTCAAGCTTTTTATTATAGGCTTCTTTGATAAGTCACACGACCTTTTAAGCACACTGATCGCCATACTGCAGATGTAATAGGCTTTTGATGTATTCTTGTATCAGGTTTTACCTTTCACCATGAAGGATTATACTCTTCCTTTGTTATACTCACTCCTTTTTTAGGTCTTCCTTATTATCTTGAAGGGCTCAATTCTTGTCGTTAATACTTTGCACACACCTTTGGTTATATTCTCATTGTTCTTCAATTAATGGTGACATTTTTTGCTCTTGTCAAAACTACAGTAGTATGAGGTAACTAGTAGGTGGCACTATCATTTTAACATGATAAGCTTACTTTTGTCCATATGCATCTCGTAGCATTTTTAACTTTGACATTTATAATATTTCACCATTTATCAGGCCTATCCTGTTGAGGACTTGGTCTCTATTTCACTATTAGAGAGCATCTTTCATGGATAATACAAATTATATTTTACTCTCTAATTAAGAAAGATAGGGGTACAAGGACTTCTTATGTTAGCATCATGATTTCTTTGCCTGAATCCTGATGAACATATTTGATATTGACTCTAAATAATCATGCACTCGATGCAGATCCACCATTTAAGTCATCCATCTAAAAAAAAAGGCATATGTTGCTTCAGCTTGCTTAGAAGCAGTAGAATTAGAGGTTGATAAACTTTTGAAGATTCAATTCATTTGTGAAGTGCATTATCCTACATAATTGGTGAAAGTAATCATTGCTAAGAAGCTTAATGGGAGATCGAGAGTAGGCATAAAGTAAAAAGGGTCAATGGAAAGAATAGTTTTTCTCTTCCAAATAGATCAAATGATTCATGCCCCTTCAAGGCATCAAGCGCTTGGCTTTTTTTTATACTTACTCCAGCTAAAATTAGATTAAGATGAATATCATAGATGTAGAGTTTACTTCCTTTTAAGAAGAATTGTATCAGTACTAGGTCATTTTTATTGTATTGAGGAATGATATTGTCAACTATTAGCGTATTACAAATAAGTTCTTCATAGACCTCAGAGCGCTCCATGGAGAGGTGTGTGTGTGTGTGTGTATTGATGATATATTCATACAAGTTTTAGAGTATCTCAAGACATCTGCGACTTTGAGAAAATGCTTTCTTCTTTTTATTTTCTATTATAGTTTTTGACTTAGGGAATTATGTACCTGAAGTTCGTGATGGTCCACCAAGGGATTGAAGCCAACCCAAAAAATACCAAGTCACTTTGGTATATGGCATTCTTAAGGAGTACTATGGAGGTGCAATGCTTGAATGTGTGAAGAATAGCCTTGCCATACTTCATGGACCACTTAAAAGACAAATACTTATTATTCTTCAATATGGTGAGGGTGCATTTGATACTATGCTTTACAAAATCCTCAACATTAATGAAAAAATTAAAAGTTGGCCAACCACATCATGACAGCTTTTCATGTTGGAGACTAAGTGTAACTCCCATCATCAATGTTTATAACTCCAAAACTTTTTATTTGTAATTGTCTTTCTCTAATATTTCTAACTCTTTGGCTCTTGATTAGTAACTCCATTTCTCTAAGCTTTCTAACCCTCAAAATCTTTAATAATTTACTAGCCCTTATTGTATAACTTCATTTCTCCAAGTTTGGTAACTCCCAAAATTTGTGTAACTTCCTAGCCTTTGGTTTTTTATTCCCTTCTCCAAATTTAGCAACTCCTTAGCTCTTGATTTATAATATAATTATTGCATGGTCGAGTTCCATCATCAAGTATGAAAATATATATATATAGCATTTGCCAAAAAAAAAAATGCAAATGTGATGGACAATTCATATATTATAGAGTATTATATTTTTTTATGATAATCTTATACTAGTAATGAGAATATTAAAATAATCATTTATTGATGTGCATTAACTCTTCTCCTCTTTAAATAGCTCTATTCCTCGAGAATTTGCCATTGCTTTTAAGAAATTTTTATGCTAGAAAGCTGCTGTAGAAAGCGGTAAAAAAATTATCTCAAATAAAGCCTAAATTATTTATCATATGTGTCAATTTTTTGTGTAACATAAAAATAAAAAATTCTCAATAACATAATAAATTTTCTAGCACATAATACATATAGTTATAATTGCTATGATTCCTTTCTCTAATTTGGAGCAAATACATTTAATATTTAGTATGGCCAACCAAAAAAAAGCTCAAATTTAGAATTATCTTTAAGGTGTGATAAAAACATGTCATTTAAGGAATGAATAAAATTAGATAAAATTATCCAGACTAAAATTTACTGGGAATAAACTTTATAGCCACTTGACTAATTTAAAGATAATATAATAAATTAATTAATTAATAAAATTTTCTATTGCATTCATTTTAAATTAAATTCAATAATTAAAATTTTTTTTAGAATTTCTTAACCCAAAATTTTTTTTCCTTTTGTAATGATATCTTGAATTAACTCTCATAATCAATTCAGAAAAAAAGCTTATCATAATTATATAAAAATATAATCTCATCATAGTATCTGAAATGAAAATATAATTATGTTGTAAGCCAATGAATAGGGCTTCTGTGAGGTTACATTTATTTAGATTAATTTGAGATTAATATTCAATTTCTATTAACTAATTTGATGCAAAATCTTATTATTTTAAGGTGATTTGAAGTTTATATGAGCAAGTTAGTCATATTTGATTTTTTTTTTTTAAATTAAATGTGCTTTGAATAATGTTGATATTTATTAAATTCATGTAATTAGAAATTAATATTAATTTTAAATTTCATAATTTTTTTCAAAATTGTTGATTTCTTTCATATTTAAAATGAGTGAAAATAAAATCATTAACTTTTCTAAACTATGCTTTCAGTTTAAGCTCTGGGTCAGTTTGCAATGTTTGTAGCATTTTATAAAGATTGTTCTGTAGTTACTGAGAAATTTTTTTTTTTGAAAGTTGCTATGAATATTATAACTATTTTCTTTTAAAAAAATAAATTGAATACTTGCTTTCATAAAGCTACCACACATTAGCAACTTTAGTTGTAAAAAGTAACTTCCAACAATAAATTAATTTAAAAAATAGTGAAAAAGCATCAAGAAAATAGTATCAAACTAGAATTATGATTGCTGTCGAAAATGCAAAGTATTGAGAAAGTTGTCCCAAGAGAAATTATACTGTGCGGACACCAGACGGGAAGAGCCATCCAGTTTTGTCTCTGTGAACAGTAAAAACGCAGCACGAACAGTAAAAGCGCGGTGAGACAAACCGGACGGTTCTCTCCATCCAATGTCGGCACAGAATAATTCATCCCCAAATAACCATTCATTTGATTCCTTTGAAATATAAAATATATTTTAAAAAATATTAATTTTATTCCATTTAGTTAGAATAAAAATATTATTTTTTTGAAAAAAATTTATAGTATATTTATAAAGTTTGAAACCAACATTAAACCCTAAACCATACACAAAAAAAATTATTAATTTTCATAAATTTCATCATTCTCTTCTCTACCTAAAAGATGGTTCAACAATAACTTTTGAAATTATGAGACCCCTTTGATTGAAATCTCTTCATGACTTTGCTGTATTCAATCCCCCCCATGAGACAGTAAGAATTATAAATGTAGGAGGAAATGGGGAACTGAAAATGGTACAAATTTCTAGCATTCACCCACCAACCAACCTAAAAACACAATGAATTTTAAATAAAAAAAAATCCGTATAGATAAAAAATATTAATAGCACATCCTACAATGGAAGTTCATCATAGTTGTAATGTAGCTTTCACTACAACATTTATTATTGCCTGTCAAGATGAGTAATAATGCTTCATAAATAGAAATGGACATTATTAAGCCCTAAATGCACTTTTCATACACACTTTAATGCTTCATGTGACATGTCCTATTTTTTTTTCTTGAAACATGAAATGGTTTTTTTTTTATTAAAATTTTATGTATTTATAGGGAGTGAGAGAGAGAGAGAGAGCCTAATCAATCAACCACTTCATTACCATTAATGGAGCTAAGTGTGATTAGCATAAATATCTTTATTGTTTGAAATTTGTGTAGTTGATGACATATTGGTATATGAATATCAAGAAATGAATGCATGACGGGGATTGTTCACTTGGATATAGTTGTTTTGACTTGGAGGTGATCAGAATTTAGTTTTAACAGGGAGTTTACATGAATTAGGGTTTACGATTTTTTTTATTTGAATTAAGTGATTATTAATTTGGTAGGTGTTTATCGGAGGTGTTGTGAATTTTTAGTAATTTTATGAATTTTTTTATTATTTTTATGAAGTAAAAATCAACGTAATATTATCGTACAAGATTGATATCAAAATTTCTTTCATTAAAGGCTTATTGATAAATGGTAATCTTTTTTATTTGGCCCTTGGATCAAGCTTTTTGTATTTCCAAGTTGAATAATTTAATCAAACCCATTCTAATCCATATGTTGGTATAGGTGCTTGTCTAGATGTTGGACCAAAAAAAATAATTTACAAGATGAAATGTCATTCAATTTTGATTTTTTTGGCTTATGTTAAATTTGAATAAAATTTAATGTGCAAAATTTCACTTGAAGTGAGATTAGATCCATTATAGTTAATTATCCCTCCCATTTGGCAGATTGCTAGGCTCATCTTTACATATTTGTTTCATGTGTAAGATATATTTTGTCATCTAGACACATATAAAATTATGTATTTATTATTTTATATTATTTGCACATATTAAGTGTGAATTATGTAGAAGAGAGACTAAAAATATAACATGCATAAATAAAAAATCATCTTGCCTTAAGTGCAAATTATTTAAAACTTTAAATCAATGATGGGTGTCAAATTATGTTGTGGTTTATTATATATTGTTGTGGTATTTTATTTCTTTGGATGTTATTTATGTGATGATGAAGATTTTGGGTCTAAAATGTATCTATTTCTTGGTTATTAAGTTATATTAATGGGTATTTAATGGATATGATCTATTAACTACAAGAACATACTGATAAACTATTAGTCGAATGTTGAGTATCTGATTATTAATTGGCATATATTTGTATATGATTAGTTGTGGGGAGCCCTATCCATTGTCATCTTTATTAAGAGTGTATAATATATAATATTACTTCTTGGGGTTTAGGTTTAAACCCCATAATATGAACATTATGCAAAATACATAAAATATCATCCATTTGGGTGGAGTTTATACCGCTTAAAATGTGTTATTATCATGGAGCGAGTATTAATGCAAGCATCATGCATTCATATATGGTGCACTAATTCCTTGAATATCATCATGATAAATATCTTTTGGGGGTGCATCAGTGTCGTACTATGAGTATCGGTACAATAAATTGATTATTGGGTGCATCAATGATTAATATTGATGCAATAAAAATTGATTTAGGGTGCATCAATGTATATGTTATTGCAAATATTAATGCAAATGACATCGTATTTGGGTGCATTGGTGCTTTAATAAGTGTACATTGCAATTTATATTATATTCCCTTATGTGAACTAATAACTTGAATTTTTTTTAACCAAAAGAAAAATCCATTAGATAAGAAAGCAATACACCACCAGGCCAAAAGATGGCCATAGAGAGAAAAATTACAGCCAGAGAAATACAATAAACGTCAGGGCTAAAAATCTGAACGAAATAAAGAAGAAAATATCCCAAAAATCAATAGGACTCAAACCGCCACCTAGTTGCCAGGTTTGGGCCGTCCAAGGTGCGTGCAGGTAACTTGCTTCATCAATGTTCTGACCTGATTTCATCAGAACAAATAAAACCAATACCAAAAGTAACCAACATAACCAAAACTAAGAAACTTCCAAAAAGAAGAATCATTTCTTTTTGGGCTTACGTTTTCTATGCTTAACACTCTTTTTGAAAAAATCAACATCCGTAATTTGAAGAAGACTTAAGTCAAAGTTGTCTCGAGCATCCAATTCTAACTCATTAGTTTTCTCCCCTCCTACTGAATAATTGACATCATCTAACCAATCACCTTGCTTCACTGCATTATCCCGAGCAATGTGAGCTAACATATCAACACTAGAGATAACAGACATAGGCACATCAACCAGAGGCACCATAACTTCATCATTATCCTCATAAACTGCCATAGGATGAATGGGAGAAATAAGCATCCCAGCACTCACATCATCCTAATTACCCAGGCCATCCGAAGCTCGAGCACCCCAGAAGCTAAAGAAACCGAATTATCACCTGACACCTCCACTGCATCATCACAAGTAGGACTAGCTATAAGGTTAATACAACATTTATTGGCATTCATGGAAACATCAAGACCTTCAACCCCATCTTTATTAGTACAATCAATAGCTAATGGCGCCACATCCTCACCAGCAGCTTCCACTGAAAGACCAACATCATTCACGTCAACTACATCAGTAGGACCCCGATCCAGAGCCAAATCCTTGGCAACACAAGAAACATCATTACCCAAATCTAAAGCCAAATCATTTACACCAGTATCCAAAACAACAAGGCCAATAGGGGCTAAAGTCACAGGTTTAGATGAATCATTCACAGCCAAAGGCAGCACAACAGCGACTTCCCCACACCCACATAAGGACAAAAGATTGCCATAGAGAGCAAGATTACAGCCAGAGAAATACAATAAACATCAGGGCCAAAAAATCTGAATGAAATAAAGAAGAAAATATCTCCACAATCAATAGGACTCAAACCGCCACCTAGTTGCCAAGGCTTGGGCCATCCAAAGAGGAAAAGGAGGTAACAGCCAAAATTCCAAGTACACCAAGTCCTCAAAGAACAAAATCCACCAAATCAGATAGAGAAAGAACCACCTAGGTTGCCAACCAAGCCATGGCCGTCCAATGTGCGTATAGGCAACCTGCTTCATCATTGTCCTGACTCAATTCCATCACAGCAAATAAAAATAATAGCAAAAGTAACCAATATAACCAAAACCAAGAAACTTCCAAAAAAATAAAGAATCATTTCTTTTTGGGCTTACGTTTTCTATGCTTAACACTCTTTTTGAAAAAATCAACATCCGCAATTTAAAGAAGACGTAAGTCAAAGTTGTCTCGAGCATCCAATTCTAACTTATTAGTTTCCTCCCCTCCTACTGAAGAATTGCTATCATCTAACCAATCACCTTGCTTCACTACATTATCTCTAGCAAGGTGAGCTAACATATCAACACTAGAGATAACAGATATAGGCACATCAACTAGAGGCACCATAACTTCATCATTATCCTCATAAACCACCATAGGATGAATGGGAATATTGATGCAAAGTATATCATATTAGGGTGTGTCAATAATTTTGATCAATAACAATGAGAATAAATATCTCTTTGGAGTACATCAGTGTCTTAACACATATATCAATTTTAAATTTACTAGCAGTTTAGATGAAATTGAGGTGCGTGTGATTCATCTAAAGACTTATTAATCTATATTAAGTCCTACAAACTAGGTCAATTGATGTTGACGATTGTTGGAACCTCCTCCGACAATCAACACAATTGTTGCCAACAATCCATCCTCATATGATTATTGTTATTTGATTGTATGGTTTTGTTGTTGCTCATTCTCTAATACCATTGCCCATCATCAATGTCCACTAACGCCAACATCAAATTTCACCCACTATTTAACTGTCAACACCATATGCACCTATTTATCCATAATCATCACAAAAGATAACTCCTATAATTTTTGTACTGTAATCTAATCTCGTTTGACATTAATGAAAGCAGAATCATTATAATTTCCAATCAACATGATAAATTATTATAATTGGGATAAGTCTCATGACTTTTTTTTTTTTCATTTCAAAATTCTCACGTAAAAATTATATGCCTCTTTGCATGTTGCAACCTATATATCAATGCATATATGGATATTTCATGCAACACTAAAATAACAAACTTTTTCTCTCTACCACACAAATATCTAGCACTCAACATATCCTAATATTAATCATATTAGAACCCAAAAATCTACGAAGTAAATTCTATTACCTAATGTCAAACGACAGCATGATTTCATTTACTTTCACACTATATTAAAAAACAAAATAACACTACAAAAAATTAAGCCAAAAATTAGGCTTCGTTTGGAACAGCTTTCTAAAATAACTTTCTATTACAACAATTTTTTAGTTAAAAAATTTTTTATATTAAATTACCGCTTTAAGAAGCAGTAAGAAAGCCCTCCCAAACGAAGCCTTAATCCAATCACCATAAATAATAGTAGCAACAAACTACTCTTTAAAGTTTAGTTAATATAAACAATCAATGCAAATTGATTAGCATAAGCAAATGGAATTGGTCTTTGAACTACACATCAAATATTAATTAAGATTTAATAAGATTGTTAACTAAGATTGACTGAGCTTTCCTCAGTTATAAAAATAGTATAAGTTGGCCGTATAGTTTGCAATTTAAATTCATTTTTTCTCTTTAACGTTCATAAATTTATTGCATTTCAGTACTGTACTATATTAAATACGTAATCAAATTAATTAAAAGCTGTGTACAAATTGTCAGAGGAAAATAGCTATTAAATCATTTTTATTTTGATAATATTGAACCGAAGGGAAACTCTTATAATACTTTTTATATATATTTTTTCTCATTGTTTAGAGTATCTATGGAACCTTCATCATTTGATTTGGAACTTGGTTTATTTACTTTAGAAGATAATAATGATATTTTTATATTCAAATTTTATATTGTTAAGGCATGCCACTATTTTTAAGCCTAGCAATTCAAATAAGATAGAACATCAAATTGTTTTAGTAATAAGGTAGAAAAAATATTTAAAATATGTAAGAGCATCATGTATTTGGAAAGTGGTAAAAGGGTGAAGCTTTCTCTCTAATTTCTTAAAATTTAATTAATGTAATATTATTATGATGTTGTGAAATTAGTGCAATGAGTTTTAGGCTTTTGGTTGACAAATTACTTCATTAACAAGAGATGACAAAGTTTTTTAATGCTATTTTCTTATACTAATTGGTATAGCCGAGCTTTCTTGATATTTGATGACGAAGTTATTTATTTAGTTGCATGCAAAATAAATGTATTGAAATAATTTTTGTGTTTGTTATGATATATTTTTGAAGGTATTTAAATAGTTGATGATAGCGTTTGGGAGTGGTTGATGGCGACATGCAATTATCTGGAGTGGCTGGAAGTGGTTGGGGATTGGGGACGATGTAGGCTACAATGTCATAGAGTGTCAAGTGAGGGATCTCCTCTCCTGCTCCTCTCTTTTTTCTCGTTGAACCTCCCTTGGCTTCCTCTCGGCCTTTCTCTAAATTGTTACTCTCTCTTAGGGGTGTCAAAATCGGGTTGTGGTTCGGGTTCGAGTCAAACCCGATATTGACCCGCCACTGATTGGCATGACCTGAATCAGACCCATTTTTGCAGACGGGTCAGAAATGTCAGCCCGGACCCGACCCGTCGAGTTTTCGGGTTGACCCAACCCAACACGAAATGACAAGAAGGAACGTCGTCGAATGAGGCGAAGAACGGCGAGCTGCATGACTTCCGAGCCAACAGGAAGGACCAGTGAGCTGTCGTGACTTCCGATTCAACTGAAGAACGGCGAGCTGTCGTGACTACCAAGTTGATAGGAACGAACGTCATCGAAGGAAGCGAAGAACAGCGACTTGCGTGACTTCCAAGCCGACAGGAAGGAACTGAGAGCTGTCGTGGCTTCCTATCCAATTGAAGAATGACGAGATGTCGTGACTATTGAGCCGACAAGAACGAACGTCATCGAAGGAGGTGAAGAAGTTGTCGAGCAGTCATGGGTCACTGAGCGGGGACCGTGAGAGAAGAGGAAAAGCAAATCCTAGCAGGTTGATCTGAGTCAACTTCGGGTTAGCAGGTTGACCCGAACCCGACCTATTTTTTTCAAATGGGTTGAATCCTGAAACTCGAACCTAACCCGTTTGTAAAACGGGTTGACCCTAACTCTTGCAAAAGTCCAAGCTTGCCACTCTCTTCACCAAAATAGCTAATGAATCTATCTCTACTACAATATTTCAACAAATGTAAAATCATGATATTCAACTGCGTGTATCATCGATCACGCGCCGCAAATCTTCACCCATTGTTAGGGCTAGTGGGGGGAAACATGCCCCTAGTGCCCCTACATAGGGGTGTAAATGAGTTGAGCTAAGCTAGAGTAATATCTAACCCGAGCTCAACTCGCCTGTCCAATTGCAAGCTTGAGATCGAGATGTAACTCCACTCGATATAAGGAAGATAGGCTCGTAAGCCAACTCGTGAGGTCGAGCCAAAGAAGAAGATGTTACCACAGGAGCTCACAAGAGAAGTCTCAACCAGACCAGGTGGACATATTCCGAATGAGTGGTCGATCCGCGAGGAAGATCCATGGAAGTGGTCAAAGGATAGGGAAGAAGAAAGAGTCATTAGAAGAGCTCATCAAAGAATGCATCAATGTAACTAATGGTGGAGAGAAGAAGTCACTGAGTAGCCCAAGCTCATCGTAGAAGGATTTAATGTGACTCATAGCTTCCATAGGTGCCTATAACCCTATTAATCATTGCATATTAATCATTGTCACAAAGGATTGTACCTGTAGTCCTATTAATTAATGAAAAATGTTAAACCTCTTTTTTTTTTTTTGACAAAAGCTCTATTGAATGACCATTATTTTCTTTCTTCTCCTCATATCAACTACATAATTAACCAATGTAACTTATAGAAGGACATAATAGAGCTCACATGAAAAGGCATCAATGTGATTAGATATACGAGCAAGCTTGCCAGCTCACATGACGACCTTATCAAATTTGAATTGGAGCACGTTTAAGCTACATGATCAAGCTCAAGCTCATGACAGAATAAGCTTAGCTCATAAGCTCATTAGTGAGTCAAATTTGAACCAGCTCAGGCTCACGGACACCCCTACCTCCACTATAGTCCGCCCATTGAGCATCACTTTATAAAATTAAGTAAAAGAATCATTGTGGGCTTTTAGGGTCTATTTCAAATCATTTTATAATTTTATTTTCCAGTAACTACCAAAGTTTTATTTAGCTATAAATTGTTACTTATTCTATTAGCCTTATCGACATTTTGAAAAGAGAAGAAATTATAATATATAAACTAATTTTTTTAAAAAATTATATTTTCTCATAACAATTCGAAAATTATTTTTACAAATATCTGCATCATCCTAAATGGCCAAATGTACTTCGACTTTTAGATTTGACGTTTTGTGAAGAGCAACATCCTGATGTGGTTGATTGAATTAGCAAATAAGTCTTAATAAAGACTCGACTTGAAAGATAAGTGAATTCAATCTTTGGATATTTTCCCATATCTCTACCTAAGTATGCAAATAAGTCCAATATGAATGAGTTGGTTTCATATCTAACTGTTTTATTGTCCAACAAATATGAAGATCCCTAAACATTTTTATTCACAATTGACTCATTTATGATTAAACAAAGCAAAATCATCAAATAAATCTACAATTTTATTTATTAATGTCATCAATCGCATGAAAAGATTCTATTTAGCTAAAAAAAACATATTCTATATTATGTTGGGAATTACCCACCGCTGCTTAGCACGTGTGTGAATGAATCGGCGGGGCAAAGCTCAGGTCCTTGGTTCGATCCCCATAGACAGCAGTGCAAGCCTTAAGCGTTGACCCGGACTAATTGGTGTAGGTAAGCTACTAGATCGACCGTGATTTACAATTTGTAAAACAGATTGGTTCCTTGTCACAAAAAAAAAAAAATATTATGTTGGGAATTGTCCAAAAAGAGGCGCGCTCATGCAGTTCATGGCTGGTTATCAATGGAACCCATTCGAACAATTAAGAACATAATGGATTAATAGCCATCTCTCCAAGAAGATAAATACAAGAATCATAACTCACAAGTCGTCCATATTTTCACTATAGGTTATCATAAACCTGCCATTAGGTAGATTCATCAACTCACAGCAAGCTAGATCCCAAGCCTTTTGAAGCTTTAATTGAGGAGGTGACCCAACTCAGCAACTGAGCTCACCGAGCCCCACAGACTAGAGAGAGAAACTGACCATGGGATTTAAAAGTCCCGGGCTTTAAATCGCGTCGGTTACCCTTACCTCCCTCTCATTACTCTGCCTCTCTCTTCAGAGAACAAGGAAGCAGTGCAAAGCTCGGCGAGGAGAGAGAAAGAGAGTTGGGAAGGAGAGTGAGGAAATAAATTCATAGCAGACCCGGAAATTAATCGGTGCATAATAAGGGGGGATGTTGGGAAGAATCGGCCTGGATTGCCGCCGATCTTTGCGACTCGGCCGCGGCGATTTCCATTTCTGGGAGGAGCCACGGCCTAAGTTTGAGGAGAAGAGTGAGCGAGGAGGAGGAGAAGGGAGTGCCAAGAAAGAGCACGCGTTTTCAAACGCTTTCCTTCGTTGAACGCAAAGTTCTTCTATGCACTGGCTCCATGAAGATTCAGTGGCGACCTGGCTATAAGAGGAAAGCGGAAAGGCTTGGGTAGAGAAAGAGAAAGAGAGTGTGGGCAGAGTTCTGCGTTTTTTAGAGGAAAAAAAAGGTGCGACTTTTTCCGAGGGAGAAGAAGAGCAGGATGGATTCCGGAGACGAGCAGGATGTGACGGAGTCGAAGGGGAAGAAGAAGAGATATCATAGGCATACGCCGCGCCAGATTCAGGAGCTCGAAGCGTATATATGCTCTTCTCCTCCTTCACATCCTCCCCTCTGTTTTTCTGATAAAAATCCCAATTTTTATTATTATTATTTTTTGGACAGGATGTTTAAGATAAATCCTCATCCGGATGAGAAGCAGAGGATGCAGTTGAGTCGGGATTTGGGGCTCGAGCCACGGCAGATCAAATTTTGGTTCCAGAATCGCAGGACGCAGATGAAGGCAACATATAATTTTTTTTTCTTTCTTTCTTCTTCAGTTTTGTTAAAAAATATTGGTTTTTTTATGGCAAAAATTCGTTGCCTTTGGTTCAGACTCAACATGAGAGGGCTGATAATTGTGCTCTACGTTCGGAGAACGACAAGATCCGGTGCGAGAACATCGCCATGAGAGAGGCGCTGAAGAACGCAATCTGCCCAACATGCGGCAGCTCTCAAGAAGCTGAGGATTCTTACTTTGATGAGCAGAAACTGCGAATGGAGAACGCCAGGTTAAAAGAGGAGGTGATAGCTTTTTCTTTTATAAAATAATTGCTTTCTCATAAATTTGAAGTATTTACAACTACAATCTACATTCTATAAACATCAGAACCATCTCTCATCTTCTTCTTATTAATGTTAGAATTGCATTTTCTTGTGAATTGAAGTGCGTGCAACTGCCTGGTTTTTATGACTCTGTCAAATTTTCAACCTGTTAAGACTGCAATTTATGATTATAGTTAGGTTATATTGAGTAAGTAATGCGTACCTAATCATTACATGCAGCCTTCGAAATGGTACATTTAATGCTCTGCTTTGATCATATTGAAGCTTATTCAAATTTCACCAGTCTGGATTTATACTCAATGGATGGTTATAAGGTTTTTGTTTCAGAAAAAGAAAACAAAAAACAACAATAAATCTAAGTGACGTTTATTGTGCTCATAGTGTTGCATTATGTATTTTCAGTCTTGTTTTATTATTTTCCTTGTCAGAATAAACTGATCAAAAGTGCTACCATTAAACAAGAAATTTGATTCAAGATTAGTAGAAATAAAAACCAAAAAATTTATGCTTTGTTGAGTGCAACTATAATGTGTTTGAATCGTCTCTCAAAATTGATTCTTTTTGTAATGCTCGAATATTTTACTCTTTGTTTGCAAAGTTTGTTGTTCATTCAAAGCCATTGCTCTTTTGCAGTAAGTTTTTTGTTTAATGCTATCTTGTATGAAGAATGCTATACTTAATAGAATGGCCAATGGTGATTATGATCTTTTTTTTTTTTCAGTTTTCATTTCTTTTGGTCATTAGATAGATTAATATTTAGACGTTGGTCGATATAGGCAGCATCTAAGGTATCAATGACGAAGACTTTGACATGTCAGTTAAGTTAAATCATACAATTGATATATACTAATAGGTTAGACAATACTCTAGAGGGCAATCTTCATCCTTATAGTAATCCACACTCTCTAGGACTTGTAAATGATAGTTCTTATATGGAGGGTGGCTTTTAGTTTTGATTGTTCTAATATTTTAACTATTGTTTCTTAATCTTTATGTCACCTGTTGTTTCTCATTTCAGCTTGATCGGGTCTCAACAATTACATCGAAGTATCTAGGAAGGCCTATCACACAGCTTCCTCCAATTCAACCTTTATCAGTTTCATCGCTTGATCTCACTGTTGGTGGCTATGGGAATCCTGGGTTCACCCCTTCGCTTGACATTGATCAGCTTGGTGTTGGTCCTCCAACAATGGCATTCCCGTTCCTCACAATTTCTGAGATTGAAAGGCCAATGATGGTGGAGCTTGCAACCCGATCGATGGAGGAGTTGATCAGGCTTGCACAGACTGATGAACCTCTTTGGACTAGAATTGGCACTGATGGAAGGCAAATTCTTAATCTTGAAACCTATGAAAGGATTTTCCCCAGACCAATACAGCAATATAGGTCCCCCGATACTCGGGTTGAGAGTTCAAAAGACTCGGGAGATGTGATGATGAATTCCTTAACATTAGTTGACATGTTTATGGACCCAGTGAGTTATCTTGGACAGGTTCTAGTGTTTTCCAGTCACCATTTTCAAAATATTGATTTCTGATCAACTTCCATATTTCAGGGCAAATGGATGGAGCTATTTCCTACAATAGTTTCAAATGCAAGAACAATTGAAGTCCTTATGCATGGAATGGATGGAAGTAGGAGTGGAGCCTTAGTTTTGGTGATTACAAAGAACCTATATAATCATATATTTCTTCTCCTTTTATTTTTCCATGCATTCTATTGGGGATATCTAATTCATGAGGATGCAGATGTATGGTGAATTTCTAGGTCTATCACCTGTTGTTCCCTTGCGCGATTTTTTCTTCCTCAGATACTGTCAGCAGATTGAGCAAGATTTGTGGGTAATTTCAGATATCTCTATTCTCTACCCAAAAGAAAACCAGTTTTCTTCTTGCACAAAATGTAGACTCCCCTCTGGTTGTTTGATTCAAGACATGCCAAATGGATACTCTAAGGTAATTACTAAAGTCATGAATGTATATATATTTCTTTTTTTATTGGCTTCTCTAATATACTTCTGTTCAAACCAATAGGTAGTGTGGGTTGAACACATGGAGATTGAAGAGAAGAATCCAATCCACCAGCTCTACCATGATCTAGTTGATAGTGGGATAGCTTTTGGAGCTCAGAGATGGATTGCAACTTTGCAAAGAATGTGTGAGAGGATAGCATGCCTAATGGTGACTGGTAACTCTCCTAGGGACCTTGGAGGAGGTATATATATTTGCAGGAGCTATACTTTCTCTAAATTGTTGATCAATTGGTAATATGAGGAGAACCATTAGCTCAACAAGTTGATTTCCTTCATTTATATGGTTTATTTACAGTTATTCCAACAGCTGAGGGAAAAAGGAGCATGATGAGGCTTTCTCAGAGAATGGTGAGCAACTTCTGCTCCACTCTAGGCTCATCAAATGGTCATCGCTGGACTGCACCAGCTGGGCTCAATGATGTGGGGATCCGGGTTACTGTTCATAAGTGCTCTGATTCTGGCCAACCAAATGGTGTCTTTCTTACTGCTGCAACCTCCATATGGTTACCATTCTCCCCTCAAGCAGTCTTCAGCTTCTTCAGAGATGAGCGATCTCGTGTTCAGGTTCTCGATTCCTACCATCAATCTTAAATTTGCATATAATAGATTTAATATCTCTTGCAGCACTCACAACTTTTGCCTTTGGATGCTCTATTAGGAGCCTGTTTTTGCTACGTTGATTTTATTTCCTAACATTCTTCTGAATTCAAACTTTCATGAGTTTTCATTTATCAAACATTTTGTTTTTTTTTAAATTGAAGTGGGATGTTCTATCAAACGGCAAAGCAGTTCAGGAGGTAACTCGCATTGCAAATGGTCAACACCCAGGAAATTGCATCTCCCTCCTTCGAGTAATCATCTAAAACATGTTCAAAATACATTCATTTTACACAAATTTATCATTACTCCACAAGTATTGCATCCCCCTTACTGTTTTTCAAATCAAACAGGCAGCAATGAATCCCTCCAATCCGAACGAAGGCAACATGCTGATCCTCCAGGAGAGCTGCACTGACCCTTCAGGTTCATTAGTAGTGTATGCCTCTGTCGACCTGGCATCGATTAACATAGCCATGAGCGGCGAAGACCCATCGTACATACCTCTCCTTCCATCAGGATTCACAGTGCTCCCGGACGGCCGACCAGGCACGGGAAGTAATGCCTCTTCAAGCTCAAATCCCATGGGAGGATCCTCAGGCTCAGTGCTCACCGTCGCATTTCAAATCATGGTGAGCAGCTTGCCATCAGCAAAGCTAAATCTCGAGTCAGTTGCTACCGTAAACAACATCATCGGTGCCACAGTGCAGCAAATAAAGGCTGCTTTGAGCTCACCCGGCGCCTGAGAAAAGAACATGGCAGAACGAATCAGAAGCCCTTCAGGGCCGAGCAGAGGGTGCAAAGCTAGCTTGTTTAAGTCAGGTAAAAAGAAGTAGATTGATCACTAGCTCTGCAACTGTTCAGCTCTGCAGTGGGTATACATTTTTTTTTTCTTTTTTGCTGTGCATATAGGCATGTATGTAGTCCCCTGCTGAGATTGTTCTGATAGGATTTAGCACTTTTGCTGTTCAGATTTACATTCCTTTTTAGCTTCAAAAATTGTAGTCGACTGAACATGATCTCTCTCATTGATCCTGAGCTCCTGACATCTTGTAGTTTCTATATTGTTTTTTGAATTAATCAAAAGAAAGGTTCTTTACAGTCTTTTTTATGAGGATTTTCAACTTATTTCTACTTATTAATTCAAAATAATCACCGAGGGCACATTGCTATCCGTTGGGTAGTCGTGAAAGTTGTGAGGGGCTTCAACGCATATGTTTTTGCGCAAGTGCTTTGAGTTGGAATTTATAAAATTTTAAGAGAAAAAAAGTTGTTCGAGGGTATATTCTAAATAAAATTTAATTGGCATGAGTATTAAATTTTTTTTTTTTAATTTTAAGATGAAATATAAAAATTAATTGATTATTTATATTTTACATATCTTTAAATTAAATTTATTTGATTAGGATTTATTTGGTATATTTTTTATTACTTTATTTTTTAGATTGCAATCATAATTTTTATTTGATCATTATTTTTTTGTTGCTTTTAAAATTATTTTTGTACTAGAAATTTAATTTTTACAAAGAACGTTACAAAATTATTTTCTTTACAACAGTTTTATAAAATAATAAAAAAATTATCTCAAACAAAATCTTAATTCAGAGATAAATGGTTGAAGCGGCTATTTTCTGTTTGACTTAAACTCTTAATCTTAAAAAAAAATAGCTTTGCATAAAGATTGAACTAAACAACAAATAATTTCTTCAAAAAGGGTAATTTTGAAATTATTCATTTTTTCTTGTTTGATGGCTTAGAAAGTTCAAATTTTGAGTCCCCATGCTCGTCCTACTGTGGCTGATCTCACTCACCATCACTGCTCGTCTTTCTACATCACTCACTTTCGTCGCCCATTTTCAACATTTGTGACTGAAATCTTTAAGAAGAACTCAGATTGGCCTTTGGAGAACAAAAGAGACAAATTTCTCTTTTTTGCATGGCTCAAACCTGTAATCTTATGAAAATAACTTCTCACTTTCTTCCACTGCAACAACTAGTGAACTTTTTTGGGTGAGAGTTCTAACTCAAAGGAACAAATTCTAATGAAAATTTTTTAAAAATTATAGAATTTAGTATTGTTCACCTCCCCTTTACTCATTAATTGATTTACAGAAATATATATATGCTCTCATTAAAAATTAATATAATTATATACGTAGTAAACTAGATGAAATAGTTCCCTCAACCTGCAGTTCCTACGTCCAACAATATAGAAAAATCTTTGTTGTTTGTGTCATATTGTTGCCTTACAGATTGAATGATTGTGATCTTCAGCCTCTTAGCAGCTTCGATGATGATGCTCACAAGATGGTACTTGCTTACATGATCAAACAAAATAATCTTACAGCAAAGAATATTAAGGTTTCGTTTGAGATAATTTTTGGATATTACTTTTCTACTGCTTTCAAAAAAGTTTTGAAAGCTGTCCCAAACGGAGCCTAATGCTTTGATGCTCAGGGATATATAAAAAGTCATGGGCTATGGTATCAGAAAGAAGTTTCTTTCTCTTCTTCTAAAGGAAGATCACTATTAAATGCTTCAAAAAAATCAGGTTATATTTGTTGAAAACATAAAGCTTTGCTGGATAGTCGAAGACGACGCTGCTACAAACGTTTTTTGGTGATGACAATAAGTGCTTTTTTGAAAGCTAATGAACTGCTGCCAGCGTATCATTATGTTCTGACCGTTAGCTTCACTTGTTTGAAGTCTCTTCGTTGAGTTGATTAACACGATTATTTAGGTTTTTTCAAATTTAAAAGCTGAAGCTTTATTAAAATAGGGAAGGTGTATTAAACTCTTAACGAGCAGACATTTTTATATCTCAATCTGATCGTTCTTAGTAGCTCAATAAGCATTTAATTTAAAATTATTTTATTATAAACAAATAGGATTTAGGAGTGTAACTAAGTTAATCAAATGTAGGGGTTTTAAAATTTTGGATTTTTTTTTGAAGAGAGATAAATCCAAAGTTATTTAGAGTTGTTTGGTTTGCTCAAAAAAGAAGTATAAAGTCAAAAGAATGTAAGGGTTTTCAAATTTTAATTATTTGATTTTATTAAAAAAAAAGAATGCAATATAAAAATTTTAAAAGTATTTGATATTTATCATTTAGTTTATTTTTAATATATTTGAAATCTGGCCAATTCTAGTTGAACTTCAAATATATGGCCTTAGTTAAGATTCACTTGCCATCCGCTGCCACCAGCTACCTCTATCACATGCTACTGCAGCCGCCTCTATCGCCGCCACCCGCCTTTGCCTCCACACCTATCACCGGCTTCGCCATTGTCGCTTGTCACCCCATCGCATGCCACCCACTACCGCTACCATTGAATTTTACATTTAATTTATTTAAATTCAAACCAAACACAAAAAAAATCTAATATTTATTTTATACTCAATCAAATAATTCAAATATTTTAAATAAATAGCATTTATTTTTTATATACCGTGCATTTGATAAGTTTATATACCTTGGCATACTATTAAATAATGTTTGTTGATTACTATACATTATCTTTGCTCGTAAATTGGAATTATGAAGAAAATTTTGATGATTTTCCTGTAACGGATGGAAAGAAGGATATTGGTCTTGCACTTTAGTTTATGCATTGCAATCAACATTTTAAAAATTGGACTCGACGGATCAGTTCGATCATGAACTACTCATTGGGCCGGTTCATGTGAGCTCAAGCTGAATCAATTAGGGCAGTCTTAAAATAGAAACCCAAACTTTTAATTTAAGACTGCCCTAATTGATTCAGCTTGAGGTTGAAGTTGGGTTTATATTTAGTTGTTAACAATCATATTCCTAGAAATTGGACATTGGATTTAACTTAGAAATTGAAGGAAGATAATATTAGACCGAAAGGTTTGAATTGAAAAGTTGTAGGAGAATTTGGGCAAATGAAAGAAATATCGAGATATATTTTCATTTATATATATAAAATATATTAAAATTTTAGCATTTCATTTTATATCTACCAAGAATTTAAATTTTATAAAATTAGTGGTGAATAGACTGAAAAGTTGAACCACTAAGCTATTAGTTGTATCCTATAATTTAATTTATATTGAAGAAAAGTTAGATTGAGATTTGTACAAAGCTTCATTAAAGAGCTATTTAATACACCATGCCTAACCTATGTAATTCACCATCATATGTCTACCCATGACTAAATTTGTTAAGTAATCTTACTTAAAAGCCAACTAACCAATTTAATGCTATAAAAGATTGGTTATTTGGCCTACTTTTTTGTATTATAAATGACGGATAATAAGTGATCTTTTATATCTAGGTTTTCGAAGGTGATATGATGGGTAGAGAAAAGACCGTTGTAAATCACAGCAGAAGGAGAAATAATTTTATCAATGAATTAAAAAATTGTTATCAACAAATACCTCAATGTATTGAATACATTATTTAATGTTGATTATACAAACAAAGGCATAATAATTTTTTTTTGGGGTAAATTGAGAGCTTAGGCTCAAATTTATCAATTTTTTTTATAGAGATTGGGCTTAAATTGAATTAACAAGAAAAAAATTATTGAGCTGTCACAAATAGCAATAGACTTGGCCAAAAAGCTAAAAAGACTATAGCAATGGGCTAACAAAGCTATAAGTAGAAGGATAAGAAAGAATATGAATAAAAAAAATGATGTGCTTTTAAACCAATATTGTCAAATATAAGGGGCAATAAGAGATTGAGCAACGAGATGGTTGTAATACAAAGATGATACATATCAAGTTAACGGCCAAGAAAGGCCTATTCAAATTATCGTTGGAGAGCCTACACATGCACAAAGTCATGAAGGCGGAGAAAAAATACAGAATTTCAAAACAAGTTTCCGGTTTTTGTCCTTGCAAATCTTCAGTAAAGAACCTTCCCTCTATCGAGTTTTGTAAGCTGGTTCCCTGTTTTTCCATAAATTTAGGTAAGGTTGTATCAAAAGAGAATGCATATTTATAATGAATTGGGTTATTTGTATGCCACTATACTCTAATCACAAGCAAAGAAGATGTTCTCATGGGTAAGAGAATAGAGAGCAAGTACGAAGCACAATCAAAGATGCGTGAGAACAAATAAAATATTATCCCAATAAAGACAAAAAAAGCATCCTAAATCACCTTATTGAGTTGTAGAGTAAGAAATAAAAGCCTAAGTGTTCAAAATCAAACAAAAATCCAATATAGAGCCATACAAGAGAAAGCATAAAAAAAAATTATAGATGAGGAGGCAATAAGTAACAATAACAAATAACGACAATAACATAGTATAACAAATAGTAGATAATAGTAGATATTATAAAGTATACTATCCAAAATAATGTGTACAAGTTAGGCATCATATAAAAGTTCCACCAACCTTTGAGTTTGCAAATAAAATTTAGGTTTCATTTGGGATGGTTTTGTTACTACTTCTTAAAGTAGCATTTTAGTATAAAAAATTTAATTTTCGTACTAAAAAGTAACTTTAAGAATCAGTAAAAAAGCAGTCTCAAACGAAACTTTAATTTAACATGATGGAAGAAAGTGGCATAAACTAACATAGCATTATTTAAAATCCTCTTATTTCTTTCCTTTCAAATGAAGTAGGCCAGACATAAGGTGTAATAGTCTGTATTTTGATCCAAATAAATAATTTTTTTAAGAGTAATTATAAGTCAAATTTGAAAACTGTCTTCGCCATAAGATAAATATTATTGTGTTTTAATTATAATAATTTTTCAGTAATTTTTGGGCACTAGTGCAAATTTTTAAGAAATTGACATCTATCGGTATAAGTGAAAATTTCGGGAATGATAAGTGTCCGTTTTGTAAATCGATTTCATCAATATTTTTCTAAATAAAATGTGTTATTTTATGAATATTTTCTATAATTTTTAAAACCCCAAAAAAATTTATATAATTTTTATACTAAAAATTGATTATATTATTTAATGATATATTAATATTATATTATTACTTTATTAGAAAATATCCCAAGTCACTAATAGTTAAAAGCTTTTTAAATCCATTTTTCTTCCCATTGAATTCGGCTAACAGAGAAGGGAAATAGGAAAAGAGAGAAAAGTGAGGAGAGAGAAAAAACAAGCCTACATTTGGAGGTCGCGGAGCGATTTTTGTCAATTGGTCTTGTGAAAAATTTGCTCGTCTCAATGTAAGGAACAATTACCCTATCTTTGATTTCAATAATTTTATATTTTTGATATTTTTCTGATCAAATTTATATTTTTGTTATCGAAAAAATGAGGATAATTTTGTATTGGTAAAACTTTCAGTACATAATTTTTGGTATGTGATAAATCTCATCAATATAAGCATTTTAACAGAAATATATTAAATTTTCATTGGTTAAATTAAAAGTTATAAATTTTTTGAAGTAAATGCATAATATATAAATTTGATAGATTTCTCTGTATTTATATATTTCTATATT
This sequence comes from Dendrobium chrysotoxum, assembly GCA_019925795.1. Taxonomy (NCBI): domain Eukaryota; kingdom Viridiplantae; phylum Streptophyta; class Magnoliopsida; order Asparagales; family Orchidaceae; genus Dendrobium; species Dendrobium chrysotoxum. Next base: position 9,786,793 of record CM034306.1, on the reverse strand, counting down.
TACTAAATGATATTGACTTACATTGCATAGAAAAAAGATAGTATTTACATGTAAGCAAAGAAACTAGTTGTTAACACTATAATGAATATAGGTTGACTCTTAAAATATAAATGAAAAATAAAAGGTTGGTAGTGTAATCTTAGTTGTAGCCTATAACCGATTGACTTAATTACGTCGACGGATAGAGGGTGATGACTCTTAAATAATTATTGAAAATCACTTGTGAAAATAAATAATTAATCGAAATAAATGAAAAATAAGATGAGATTGATAGATTTATGACTATAACAAATAACAGATATAAGAAAACACCAAAGTAACACTGCATGTCCTGCTTTACTTTTCATAATTATATTTATGATAATATTTACCTGATAGTACATTAAACTGATTTATAGTATATTAAACTGATTGATATATTGATAGCTCATACTGTCATTAATATTGATACAATATAACATAGCATACTAACATGATTTATTGGGCGATAGTGCTTTTTACCATGTCTTATAAATTAATATATTTCTTTTTAACTTTATTGACTATATTGATTTTATTATTAATTTTTAAGATTTTTATTATTAATATTAATTCTTTAGCATTGTTGAAAGTAGTGGTAGAGTTTTGGTTACTTGCTGAGCTTTTATGTTCATTATATAGATTTTTATAATTTTAGGTAAGGGAAGATGTCAAGACCAGTTAGAGTGAGATTAACAGAGATCCTCAAGTTTTCTTTAAATTTTGTTATGCATTTTCTTTTTATTCTTTTGTAGTCAGGAGCTTGTGATATATTATTGATTGTACTGATCTCTTAACTTTGCATATTGATTTTAGGAGAATGAATATAGTGTAATATTTTGAGGTATGTAATTATTAGTTGCTTTCGCTGATTATTATTTATATTGATGATTTATAGAAACTCTGGTATATTTTAAAAAAGAAAATAAATATTCAAAATTGATTCTAAAGCGTTATATAAGGTTGTTAATAAAAATATGATACTTAATAGATGCATTTTCAACAAATGCAACAAATAATTGCCATACATGTGAGAGATTGGCCTTATGGAGGAATTTATTCTCAAAAGGTGAACATTTCTTCAAAAGAGAAGTAGAATTGCAATCTAAAATTTGGTTATGTGATAATATCATGCTTAAGAAGGATGTCAATTGTTTTAAGTCTCTCTTTTCAAGCTAATTAGTTAGTAGAAAAGTGTAAGTCATGGTTATTTTAAAATAAAAATATAGCAAATAAAGAAATAATTAGCATAAATAATATTATAATATTTCTTTAATTTTTCATTAATAGTTAGGTGTTATTGAATATTTTTTACTTCTTTTTTACAAAAAAAGAAAAACTTCAATGATATACAAATTAATATAATATCATACTTATTATGTATGATACTTAAAAAATTTCTTTTTTAAAATTTTAAAATTAATTAAAATAAATTTATACACTCATCACATATTTAAGCTTCGAAAGTAACATTTTTTAGTCTCACGTTATACTTCCATGGGCCAAATAACGAGGTCTGTACCCTAACAGCGCCGCGGCCGCATCGCGAGTTGCGGAGGTTTATCGATAGTGAATGAGGCTGAGACGGCGAGGAGGAGTCGCGGCTCGCTCTGCTTTGCTGACTAACGCGTAACTACCTGCTAGGTTTGGGATCTATTGCCACTTTTTGTTGATCGATGGGGTACGTGCAAGAAGCCAGAGAGAATCATGTGAAGAAGAAGGTGGAAGAAGGTAATATCTTCACCAATCAACATATTCTGCGCTTAAATTTCCTCTATTAAGATCCCTTTTTTACTAAACCATGAGTTACTCTCTGTAATCAAGTCAAATGGCGTGTTCCCCTTTTGTGTTTACTTCATTTGCCCTATCTAGTGGGACGATCAAATTTAAATGTGTGGTTCAAGTTTGTGATATAGCATTATCAGAGAGTTTCCTTATTTATTTGGGTATGAAACCTGTGAAAGGAATGTGAACTAGAAAAAAAAAAGAGAGAGAAAGGAATTTACCTTGAAGGTCTGCAATTTGGTGCCTGACACTTGAAAGGAGCGGCCTTTTTGATAACTGGGGGGGGGGGGGGGGGGGGGGGGGCTTGCGGGGAGTGGGGTGATGGTGGATTTCAAATATCACTTTATTGGAAGGACCATTAAGTCCTTTATGTGGAGAAGATCATGAAGTCTTACCTATTTCATTGTTAACAAATTAAGCAAACCAACATCAACTTAACATATCATTTCTTTTCATCATAAGAGTACTTATAGAATTCCAAACATAGAATTTGAAGAGAAAAGAAGGGGGCCATGATATAATACATAAAGTGATGATTTAAATGCACATGCCTTCTTCTTTAACTTCTTGACTTTTCATCCTTCCAAGGTTCATGAAATGAAAATGATGTGTCATCTTCTCTATTTATTAAATGGCCAAATTTTAAGAGTTTCCATATATAAGCTATTTAAAGATGACTCCAAACCTGTAACAATACTCTTCCTTTTTCCAATCATGGTTCCTCCATGTCATTCACAAAATAACAAATATACTAATTCTTTAAGCAAAAAACCACTACAAACTTTCTCTATCAGCAATACATCAATTGAGTTATTATGAAAATATATTTTCTCCAAATATCAAATATAGGAATAACATGAGTTGTCCTTCCTCAATATGACTTCTATAAAAGTCAAAACTGGATCCATTCTTTTTAAGTTATTAGATGATCCGCCAATGGGTCAAATCTTCAGTTAAGGTTCTTGAACTAAGTATATAATTGCCTTGAAAGCATACTTTCGGTATTTCAACTGCCAATTGTTATGCATGATTTTCTTTTTTAATCATGCCTAACATTGCTGGCCCAGAAATATTCCAACATTCCTTATTTAACTGTTAATTTGAGTATAAATTTGAACTTCTTTTGTGTATTTTCTTTCATAACCTTTCTGATGAGGATTCATAGTTTGTTGAGTGCAGCTTTGCGTAGTAAAATGAAGCAAAAGGCACTCAAGGAATGCGACTATTATGTTGCAAAATATGCTGAATGTGCTTCTGGAAGAACTCTATCTGTAGTTTGGCTCTGCAGGAAGCAGGCAAAGCGGTTAAATGAATGCCTTCATGATTAGTAAGTTCTATTCCAAGACATCATGAACTGCTTTATTTTTAGCTAGATGCTATTAGGTCTTGTGTAAGCTTTCATATATATATATATATATATATATATATATATATATTATTGCCCACCTAAATGGACTCTCCAACATGCATGCCCATGCTTATCTAAAGAAAGTTGAATGCTTATTATTGATCAGGCTCTGATTTATGGTTGCAGATTATAACGATTTTTACCTACAAATCTCTAGTTTAAAATTTGAAGAGGAAGTTAAACATTTAAGAATCTTTCACCCTTCAAGAATAAATCAAGTAGTGGCTGATATGAAGTAGCCTCATTTCTTCCTTAAAAGTCTTTTCATGGTTATCTCAAACAAGTAGCCCCTTATTCCAATATAACTGGTTCCTATGAAATACAGATGCAGCATCTTAATCTCTCAATTACTAAAATTTTATTTGTTATGTGTACAAATGGTGCAAAATTTTATATGTGCTGTCATGATGTACAACTTTACAATCATTTGAACATTGAATAAATGAAGACATAGATTGGTATGCAAATTTCAAATTAAGAATAAACTATGAGCTTTTGATTTTGACTTTGAATCTTGATATTAAACTTCTTGTTCGCTTCGTAAATTTAAGTATGGATGCCCAAGTAACTACTAATTTTTTAGACTAGACCTTCATCATTTCTTATCAATAAAGATTAACTTCTTATATTGAAAAAATTATGAAGTTTACTGTATTCTAGCTTGCAGGCATTTCACAATTTTGGGATAGTAAATAACTAGTAGGCCTAGGCTTCTGTGTGCATGCAATAAGATAGTTAAATGCCTTCAGTTTTGGCTTCCACTTTTCTTGCATGAGTTTGCATCTCGGTAATGAATTATAATTTCCATATTTGAAAAAGAACTACATTGCACCAAGTAAATACTCTTTTTTTTTAAGTTTAAAGTAGCAAATGCTTTTGCATAAAAAGCATGCTAAGTAGTATTTGCACTCGTTAACCTTATTTTCAGTATTGAAAGGTTAGATGCAAGCTTAATCTATTTGATACTGAAGAATGTGTGCATTTAGTTCATACAGATGCCGAAGATTGAACAAACTTAGGTTTAACTATCTTGTTTAGGTTTAAATTTCTACCGAGATGAAAATGTATAATGGTTTGAAATTTTTTTTTGGCAAATTCAACTTAGGGGCTGTTTGGTTGCCTGAAAAGAAAATGCAGTGTAAAGTAAATGCAATGTAAAGTAAATGTAGTGCATTCTAAATACTTCGAGACTGTTTGGTTGTCTGCAAAAGTAAACGCAGGAGAATTGTTTCCCTTGTTTGGTTAGGTAAATCCAGAGTAAAGTAAAAGCGGTGTATTTATAAATTTTTTTTTACCATTATAAGTAGTGTACTTATAAAAGCAGTGTATTTAGAATAATTAGTATTATTTGGTGTTATAAAGTAAAACCAGTATTTTTTTTATAAAACTATCTTATTATAAATTTTTTTGAGATTATAATATATAATATTATGCTGTGTTTTAATTTGGTTGTGTGCTACAATAGACGTAGAAATGTTAATTTTAATTTTATAAAAGTTTCAACTTTTTATTTTGCAAGTAATTTTTTACTAAAAAAAATTCAACCAACTAAATTTTGCACAATGAATTCTTTCTTTAATTTAGCGATAAAACCAATGGTTTTCGTTTATCAATCAATAAATCACATGTTTTTCATTCATAAGAAGTAAACAACATTAATGAAAATTTAAAATTAGAAACAAATGATAAAACAATACCCATTGTTCTTAGGTATAATTACGATAAAGTAAAACGAAATAGTTTTAAGTAATATAATAAAAATTAATACTCTAGTTCCGAAAAAGTTCTTAGAAATATAAATATTTAAGGTAGTTCTGAGTACAGTTCACAACAAAATAAAATAAAATAATTCTTAATTTGGTGACAAAGCATCATTCTTGTTGCAGGCTAGAATATACGCGGCGGTAGAGTATTAATCCTACGTCTTAGTGTTGTACGGATATCCAGCTCACACACAGAGAATGCAAGATTTTTACGTGGAAAACCCTGAAAAGAGAAAAAACCACGGGGCCTGGCTCAGTTGAAATGATTCCACTAGAACTTGAGCAGATTACAGGGGACTGACTTGCCTCTAAGGGCGATCAGATTACAAGTATCACCCGTAGGGTGAAAGTTAGAGGCTTTTGAAGGCTTAAGGTCGCGCTGGCAGAACTTCAGGGTCTCCCGGTGGTCTGTCAGAATTTCGGTCCCTAAGTAGTTGTGAGGCAGACGTGAGGATGTTAGATGGTGGTCTGGCGAAGAGCAGAGCCTCAGGTGGTGGTCCGGCGAAGAGTAGGGCCTCAGGTGGTGGTCCAGCGAAGAGCAGGGCCTAAGGTGGTGGTCCGGCGAAGAGCAGGGCCTCAGGTGATGGTCCGGCGAAGAGTAGGGCCTCAGGTGGTGGTCCGGCGAATAGCAGGGCCTCAGGTGGTGGTCCGGCGAAGAGCAGGGCCTCAGGTGGTGGTCCGGCGAAGTGCAGGGCCTCAGGTGGTGGTCCGGCGAAGTGCAGGGCCTCAGGTGGTGGTCCGGCGAAGTGCAGGGCCTCAGGTGGTGGTCCGGCGAAGAGCAGGGCCTCAGGTGGTGGTCGGCGAAGTGCAGGGCCTCAGGTGGTGGTCCGATGAAGTGCAGGGCCTAAGGTGGTGGTCTGACGGAGGTCCGGCGGAGCAACGGCGTCAAGGCGGTGGTCGAGGAGGAGCAAGGAAGCAAGAGTTCTATCTTCTTCTCCTTAGGATCAGGTCCCTTTTTCAAGAGGAGAGGGAGCTCTATTTATAGATTTTCGTGAGTGGCATGGCTTGTAAATAGGTGGAAGATCAGGGGTAGTTAGGGAGTGGTTTGAATGGACGGCCGATCTTGAATCCTTTGATCATAGACCGTTCGCTGGACATTTGAAGGTCTTAATGATGTCGGAATTTGGCGATCTTGGGCTCGTTGGATTCGTCTCGTCGAGACGCTCGATTCGACTATAAGTATGTGACATTTGGAGACCGTTTGGTAATCCAAATTATGGTTTAAACTTTCCAACATCGCTTAAGACCCTTGATTTGGACCCATCTGGGCTCGGATTGGGTTGAATTTGGTGTCGTTGGGTTCGTATTTTCGAGACGCTCAGTTCGCCTGTAAGTTTGCTGGAATCGGAGTTCGGATGGTCCCAAAATTACTTTCAAAAGCTTCCAACTTGTTTTTGCCTCGAGATTCGTGCTTAATTAAGATAATTTTTTGAGGATGTATCAGTTGCCCCCCTATTTTCAGACGTCGAAGCTCTAGAAGTCCGAAAATACGCGTTACAGATTTTGGGGGATTTCTTCGTGCAATTTGATATTTGCAAAAAACCAAACTTGCTTGTAGAAGTCCCAAATGTCTCTAAAAGTGCCAAAATTGAGTCCGGAACGTCGAAAAATGGTTTCAGGGACCCCAAAAACGTCCGATTTGATCTTTCCGGGCCTGAAATTGGGCATGATGATGTGGCGCTGACGTGGCACTTGATCGTGGCTGACGTGGCACCGACGTGGTTATAACACACAAGATCTTGATTGTCATTGTGTTAAGGTGGAGCTAACGTGGTCATGATTGTAGCTAATGTTTCATCTATTAGCTGAAATGTTATAATTTAAATAAAAAAAGAGGCATTTATAACAACTCTTCCCATGTGGAAGAGTGGTTAATCTTTTTGGTCCCATGCCTAAGGTCCTGGGTTCAAATCCCATGGAAGACATGGGTTGTTTTGCACCGTCGGCTCGCCTGGGCCCGCGCTGCGCCGCTGCCCGCTGGCCCGCCTGGGCCGGCGCTGCGGCCCGCGGGTTGACCGGTCAACGGTCAAATTTTTTTTTTTAATAGCATCCTCCCTTTTTTTTTTTTCAACTTTCCTAACTTCCCTAACCTCCCTAACTCCCTTAACTCTCCTAACTTTCCTAACTCCCATAACTTCCCTAACTCCCTTAACTCCCCCCCCTCCCCACCTATAAATACCCCCCTTTAGGCCCTTAACCCTTGCACCTTCCCCCCCCTTCCCCTCTCTTTTCTTTCACATAAGGCCTTCCCCTGGCCCTGAACGGGTGGCATCCCTCGTCCAGGCCCAGGGCCCCTTGCTGCGAAAAGGAGACTCCTCCCCCTCCTCCCTTCTGCCTGTCTGCCCTCTTGCTATACGGGAGGTCTTCCCTTGCCTTCGGATAGGTTGCATCCCTTATCCTAAAGCAGGGCCCCTCCCTATACAGAGGTCATGTCGGGGACCCCCTTCCTTCGAGTGACCCCGCGGTCGGGAGAAAGTCTGCCGCGTTGCTTGACGGAGAGCGGAGGTCCACTAAAGGAGTGAAGGTGGATGATGTTGCGTCTACTATTACAGGCGATCTTCTGATGCTTCTCCATAAGAATTTTCACATCCCTAATGATGTGGTGATGACGGTTCCGAAGAGGTCTGATCGGGCCAGTCTTCCTCCTCCCGGGTACCTTTCTGTCAGCGAGACCAGTCTGCGAGCAGGACTGCGCTTTCCACCTTCCGCTGAGCTGGTCGAGATTTTGAGGAGATGCGGAGTGTGCTTGTCGCAGTTTTCTTATAGAGCCATGTCGGTGACAGTAGGACTGATTGCCCTTTTCAGAGATCGGGGGGCTGTGCTGACACCTGAGCACCTTTCGCGGATGGGACGGCTTACCAGCGACATGCAGGGGTGTGTGACTTTTAGATGCAAATGGTTAGACATGCGCACCCGGGACCCTGTGAAGAACTGGTCCAGTTCCTACTTTTTTTGTGAGGAATGACTGGGGCCTATTTGTGAAGTGGGGGAAGATGAGGGACTTGCCAGCTCCTTTGCACGTCGGAGAGGAGGTCATAATGAGGCTTCTGAAGGTCCCTGATGTCGAGCATCTTCTATATGAGGTTCGTTATTTAAATAAGTATATAGAAGAAGAGTTTCTGTTCAAGGTTGGCCTGTCCTTTCACTCCGGGAGGTCGGATGCTCGGATGTTAAAGCCGACTTCCAAGGTTCCTGAGCCACCTGTCCCAGTTTCGAAGGCTGCCTCTAAGCGACAGGTGGGAGGTGAAGATCACTAGGTTTTGCTGAAGAAGAAGAAGTTGGAGGGGGTTGCGGCGAACACAGGCAAGGTTGCACCTGTTTCTTCCCTTGTCAAGATTCGTGTTCCTAGGGATGTCTTGAACCATCAATGTGTCGGACGTTGCAAAGCTGATGACCTGGTAAGGAACTCTTTTTTAGTGTTTCTTTTTCTTTTTATTCTGGAATGGCTTCCGATTCGCCTCTTCCCTCTTATTTTAGTTGTCACGGCGTACAAAGCTCGAGGCCGAGCTGACGGGAGCCCTGAATGAATGGAATGCTGAATTTGTGAAGATCAAGTATCTTCAGGGAGAATTCTAGCGGAAGTACGACCAAAAGACTAGAGAGGCCAAGGTGCTGGAGGAGGAGCTGTGCGGGTGTAGGACCGAGCTGGCAAATATAGTACAATCCGTATCCCTCCAGAACCAGCAGATAGATCGTCTTCAGATCGATCTTGAGAGGGCTCAGGCGACGATCACCCAGCTTCGTGAGGATCAGAGGGCTTCTGGAGAGAAAGTTGCGGTGCTCGAGGCTGAGAACAAGAGGTCCCAGACTCTTATTGCTGAGAAGGAAGCTGCTCTGACGAGTTTTGAGTCTGCAAGGGTCATTGATGATTTCAAGAAGTCCATATCTTTCAAGATTATCATCCAGGACCATGTTCAGCCAGGAAGCTACGCCCCTACTTCCAGGCTCATACAATTGGAGTCTACACGAATCTACCACTAAAAAATGTCGGCTCCTTCGGAACTGGGACAGGTGGCTCAGGAACCTTGGAAGTCGGCTTTAACATCCGAGCATCCGACCTCCCAGAGTGAAAGGACAGGCCAACCTTGAACAGAAACTCTTCTTCTATATACTTATTTAAATAACGGACCTCATATAGAAGATGCTCGACATCAGGGACCTTCAGAAGCCTCATTATGTCCTCCTCTCCGACGTGCAAAGGAGTCGGCAAGTCCCTCATCTTCCCCCACTTCTCAAGTAAGCCCCAGTCATTCCTCACAAAAAAGTAGGAACTAGACCAGTTCTTCGCAGGGTCCCGGGTGCGCATGTCTAACCATTTGCATCTAAAAGTCACACGCCTCTGCATGTCGCTGGTAAGCCGTCCCATCCGCGAAAGGTGCTCAGGTGTCAGCACAGTCCCCCGATCTCTGAAAAGGGCAATCAGTCCTACTGTCACCGACATGGCTCTATAAGAAAACTGCGACAAGCACACTCCGCATCTCCTCAAAATCTCGACCAGCTCAGCGGAAGGTGGAAAGCGCAGTCCTGCTCGCAGACTGGTCTCGTTGACAGTAAGGTACCCGGGAGGAGGAAGACTGGCCCGATCAGACCTCTTCGGAACCGTAGTCACCACATCATTAGGGATGTGAAAATTCTTATGGAGAAGCATCAGAAGATCGCCTGTAATAGTGGACGCAACATCATCCACCTTCACTCCTTTAGTGGACCTCCGCTCTCCGTCAGGCAACGCGACAGACTTTCTCCCGACCGCGGGGTCACTCGAAGGAAAGGGGTCGCCCGACATGACCTCTGTATAGGGAGGGGCCCTGCTGTAGGAAAATGGATGCCACCTATCCGAAGGCAGGGGAAGACCTCCCGTATAGCAAGAGGGTAGACAGGCAGAAGGGAGGAGGGGGAGGAGTCTCCTTCTCGCAGCAAGGGGCCCTGGGCCTGGATGAGGGATGCCACCCGTTCAGGGCCAGGGGAAGGCCTTACGTGAAAGAAAAGAGAGGGGAAGGGGGGGAAAGGTGCAAGGGTTAAGGGCCTAAGGGGGGTATTTACAGGTGGGGAGGGGGGGGGGGGGAGTTAGGGAAGTTAGGGGAGTTAGGGAGGTTAGGGAAGTTAGGAGAGTTGAAAAAAAAAAAGAGTGTGTTGTTTAAAAAAAAAAATTTGACTGTTGACCGGTCAAACCGGTCAACGGTTGATCGGTTGACCGGTCAACGGGTCAACCTGGCGGACCGGGCAACCGCCCGGTCAACCCACGGGCCGCAGCGCGGACCCAAGCGGGCCAGCGGGCTAGCGGGCCAGCGGGCCGCGGTGCAGCGTGGGCCGGGCGCAGCCCCAGGCGGGCCAGCGGTGCAAAACAGCCCATGCCTTCCATGGGATTTGAACCCAGGACCTTAGGCATGGGACCAAAAAGATTAATCACTCTTTCACATGGGAAGAGTTGTTATAAATGCCTCTTTTTTTATTTAAATTATAATATTTCAGCTAATAGATGCAACATTAGCTACAATCATGACCACGTTAGCTCCACCTTTACACAATGACAATTAAGATCTTGTGTGTTATGACCACGTCGGCGCCACGTCAGCCACGATCAAGTGCCACGTCAGCGCCACATCATCATGCCCAATTTCAGGCCCGGAAAGGTCAAATCGGACGTTTTTTGGGTCCTCGGAACTATTTTTCGACATTCCGGACTCAATTTTGGCACTTTTAGAGACATTTGGGACTTCTACAAGCAAGTTTGGTTTTTTGCAAATATCAAATTGCACGAAGAAATCTCCCAAAAACTGTAACGCGTATTTTTGGACTTCTGGAGCTTCGACGTCCGAAAATAGGGGGGCAACTGATACATCCTCAAAAAACTATCTTAATCAGGCACGAATCTCGAGGCAAAAACAAGTTGGAAGCTTTCGAAATTAATTTTGGGACCATCCGAACTCGATTCCAGCAAACTTACAGGCGAACTGAGCGTCTCGGAAATACGAACCCAACGACACCAAATTCAACCCAATCCGAGCCCAGATGGGTCCAAATCAAGGGTCTGAAGCGCTGTTGGAAAGTTCAAACCATAATTTGGATTACCAAACGGTCTCCAAATGTCATATGCTTATAGTCGAATCGAGCGTCTCGACGAGACGAATCCAACGAGCCCAAGATCGCCAAATTCCGACATCATTAAGACCTTCAAATGTCCAGCGAACGGTCTATGATCAAAGGATTCAAGATCGGCCGTCCATTCAAACCACTCCCTAACTACTCCTGATCTTCCACCTATTTACAAGTCATGCCACTCACGAAAATCTATAAATAGAGCCCCCTCTCCTCTTGAAAAAGGGAACTGATCCTAAGGAGAAGAAGAGAGAACTCTTGCTTCCTTGCTCCTCCTCGACCACCGCCGGACCACCGCCTTGACGCCGTTGCTCCGCCGGACCTCCGCCGGACCACCACCTGAGGCCTTGCACTTCGCCGGACCACCACCTGAGGCCCTGCTCTTCGCCGGACCACCACCTGAGGCCCTGCTCTTCGCCGGACCACCACCTGAGGCCTTGCTCTTCGCCGGACCACCACCTGAGGCCCTGCACTTCGCCGGATCACCACCTGAGGCCTTGCACTTCGCCGGACCACCACCTGAGGCCCTGCACTTCGCCGGACCACCACCTGAGGCCCTGCTCTTCGCCGGACCACCACCTGAGGCCCTGCTCTTCGCCGAACCACCACCTGAGGCCCTGCTCTTCGCCGGACCATCACCTAAGGCCCTGCTCTTCGCCGGACCACCACCTGAGGCCCTACTCTTCGCCGGACCACTACCTGAGGCCCTACTCTTCGCCGGACCACCACCTGAGGCTCTGCTCTTCGCCAGACCACCATCTAACATCCTCACTTCTGCCTAACAACTACTTAGGGACCGAAATTCTGCCAGACCACCGGGAGACCCCGAAGTTCTGCCAGCGCGACCTTAAGCCTTCAAAAGCCTCTAACTTTCACCCCCTACGGGTGATACTTGTAATCTGATCACCCTTAGAGGCAAGTCAATCCCCTGTAATCTTCTCAAGTTCTAGTGGAATCATTTCAACTGGGCCAGGCCCCGTGGTTTTTCCCCTTTTCAGGGTTTTCCACGTAAAAATCTTGTGTTCTCTGTGTGTGAGCTGGATATCCGTACAACGCTAAGACGTAGGATTAATACTCTACCGCCGCGTATATTCTAGCCCGCAACAAGAATGATGCTTTGTCACCAAATTAAGAATTATTTTATTTTATTTTGTTGTGAACTGTACTCAGAACTACCTTAAATATTTATATTTCTAAGAACTTTTTCGGAACTAGAGTATTAATTTTTATTATATTACTTAAAACTATTTCGTGTTACTTTGTCGTAATTATGCCTAAGAATAATGGGTATTGTTTTATCATTTGTTTCTAATTTTAAATTTTCATTATTGTTGTTTACTTCTTATGAATGAAAAACATGTGATTTATTGATTGATAAACGAAAACCATTGGTTTTATCGCTAAATTAAAGAAAGAATTCATTGTGCAAAATTTAGTTGGTTGAATTTTTTTTAGTAAAAAAATTACTTGCAAAATAAAAAGAAACTTTTATAAAATTAAAATTAACATTTCTCTCTATTAAAAATATATTTACGTCTATTGTAGCACACTACTAAATTAAAACACAACATAATATTATATATTATAATCTCAAAAAAATTTATAATAAGATAGTTTTATAAAAAAAATACTGGTTTTACTTTATAACACCAAATAATACTAATTATTCTAAATACACTGCTTTTATAAATACACTATTTACAATGGTAAAAAAATTTTTATAAATACACCGCTTTTACTTTACTCTGGATTTACCTAACCAAACAAGGGAAACAGTTCTCCTGCGTTTACTTTGCAGACAACCAAACAGTCTCGAAGTATTTGGAATGCACTACATTTACTTTACATTGCATTTACTTTACACTTCATTTTCTTTTCAGGCAACCAAACAGCCCCTTTATAAGCTTCGAATTCATCGCGGAACGCTCGTTCGCCATTTTTTGCGCGAGAGGTTTTCTAACCCGCTCAATTTGAGCGGGTTTCGAAGTCGCAGGATACGGGGCCTGTAATACTCCGCGGATGCTTCGGAGGAGTTCTGTTCGTTCCGCTCAAATTCAACCAAACAATCTAATTTATTAAATGCACGTATTTATATTACTTTACACTATTAATTCTGCATACCAAACAGCCCCTTAGTGTAGTCTTTTGCCGATGATGGAGGAAATTAAGAGTATTGTGTCAAGTCAAATTGCATATTCTCTTATGTTTGGTGATATATCTGTTGGAGGGTGATCAATGTGCTTAAAATTGGCAATTTCATCAGAGTTCTCATACAATTCTAATCTTTTCTATTTTGTCCATACTGCTAATAAAGTTAATCATTGAATTATACTTTGCGTATCAGAATCCATGATAAATCAACACTTCGTTACACTTAATAAGTCACCAACTCAAGGTTTGAGTTCAGTCAAAATGGTGGTTTGATTGTGGGGAACTTCCTACTTTAGTGTGCCAAAAAAGCTCCAAAAAAAAAGAAGAAGAAAAAAGAAAAACAAAATAAAATTTCCAACACATTCTGACTTCTTGAAAGCATGACTCCAACTAATTGTACTCTTGCATTTTCCTATGCCACATTATCATGTGAAACATATATGTAAACAGGAATTGCTTAGGAATTAATAACAAATTGTGAAGCTTTGAAAATTATAAACTCAATGTTTCACTAAGAATAGAATTTAGGATTTCTTAGTTGCAATTATGTTTTGGTATTCAGTTATGCGAAAGATTAACAGAACAATTTAAAATAAGACAAAAAAAAAGTTTGTAATAACACTAGATGCCGAATAACAAAAATCCCTCGTCTAACAAATAGAAATTTCACCTTCTAGTTTCTCTTTCATTCACTCTTGATAGTGGGGTTAGCGGATGAATAATTTCAGCAATCCTAGGGATGCCACCGAAAGAAAGAGGACGCCTATGGTCTTGATCAACAGAAAGTTAGCCGGAGGGGAAGAAGCTGGAGGATATCCGATGATTCGCCAATGTCCAGAGAGTTGTTGTTCGTCAATTACCTGAGTCAATTTGAAAAGGATGCGGTCGACGTAGTCGTCTACAGTGTCTTCAATCTCCTAGTTGGGGTCGAAGAAGGGAGATTGGAGAATGTCCACTCGTCCTTGAGGATCATACGCAAAGCCGTGGTCTCTTTCAGGATCGGCCATTCATGGAGGATAGGCCTGTTGGTAAAGCTTAGCGCTTGGTTGTGTATGAGGTAGTGGGGGAGAGAAGAGAGGAGGGAGGGAGGTTGGGAATTTCAGCTAGGCCTAGTAGTGAAGCCTCTTTGATTTGGCCTTTAGTTTAGATGGAGGGGAAATAAAAATCTGAACTTAATTTTAGATTTTTGTAAGTGAAAAAAAGAGGGAAGATTTGAAATTCAAATCTCCCTTAATGGGGGGAAATTAATTGGTGGGGATTGGAGAGAGGGGCCGGCGGTTTAGGAAGGTTTAATGGATGAATTTATGGAGAGGGGAATTAATTGGAGAGAGGAAGAGGCAAGGGAGGGGGCCGGCCAAGAGAGAGAGAGAGGGGGATTGCCCACATTCAATGAATGTGTCTAGGTTCAATGAATATTGGAATTGGAATTAATTCCAATTGATTTCAGATTTGGAGAGATTTGTGGAGGCTTTCCTATATTAGACTTATTAATTAGGAAAATGTTTTGAATTTCAAATTACTTGAATTCAAATTATGATCCTTTCCAAATCAATAGTAAGACTAATTAGGAAGGTAATAAATGAATATTTGGAGGGAAATCAAGGGTTGGGGGGGATTGGTAGGCTAGCGGCTATGGGGTGAGGGTGAGCATGTCGGCGGCTAGGGGAGGGACGGTGGCTTTGGATTCGGTGGGAGAGGGGCTTGGTGGTGGGCTTGGGCCGTGGGTGGCTAGGGGGAGGGAGGCCGGTTATGGGGGAGGTGGAGGGGAAGTTGACCGACGGTTTGGGGGGGTGGGTTGGGAGGAGGCTAACCATGAGAAGAGGGGGTAGGGCTGGTCGGTGGTGGGGAAAGGAGGAAGGGGGAAGAAGAAATTAACAAGGGATACGAATTGCGAGCCCGACCTCTACCGGAGGCTGACGGGTGATGCTTGGCCCTCTCCTAGGGTTCTCTCCTCTCTCACGAGCTCTCAAAACAATGAACTAAAGCTGAAATTCTATTAATCAATCATCATCCCTAATATAGTGACTAAAGCCTTAATATATAGGCCTCCAAAATAAAGAAAATAAAAAGATTCAAATGCCCTCGGGGCTACAACATAAAAAAATTCCTTACAGGAGTACAGTGGTAAAATCTGAAATATAAATAAAAAAAATACATAAATGCATCATAAATAGAGACTATGAATCGTAACCGTCGATCTACGATTCCTCCGATGGCTGACGCGTCGAAATCTCTTGCCGATGCCTTCATCTGATAACTTAAAATTCAGAAATATAAAACTTGTCAAATTCCTCTAACTCTGTGAACCATTAGTGTATTCACATATACGCTAGGTTATTGTTGATAATTGGGATCTGAGGCCTCCAACTTCTTCATTTGGTTGCACCGGTTGCACCAAGAGCTCTAATGGTGTAGTTTGTCTTAAGGTCTAAGGTTCATTAATGCAGATATAAGAGGAGATGTGTAAAGAAACACAAGAATGCAATCCGAAAGCATCTAATTTTTTATTTAGGTAAATATTAGCCTCTTCTGATTCAAAATAAAAATAAAACTCACTTTCATTTCTTCCAATTGATAATACAGAAATCATCAAAATCTCAAATTTCACAAAAAATTTGAGAACAAATATAGAATTTTTCAGTGATTAAGATTCACACAATAAAATAGAAATCAATCTCTATTAAACTTAATAAGATCTTAACCATGCACACAAATATATTACTAATCACTTTAGAAATAAAAATAATAATAGAAATCATCAACGGGAAGATCCAGGTCTCACGCTAGTTTAAGAATGATTGCCTCCTCTGAAAATTATCGTAATTGAAGTTTTATTCAACCAGTCAATAATTCAATGAATTTTAGATACCTCGGGTTTTCAGCTATAACCTAAAAAAGATCCAAAATCTATAACTTCTCAGAATCTTTTAACATAAGTTCAGTTCAAAACATTTGAATTCAATAAAAATTAAAAATAACAAATTTCTAGCTTAATTTCAGCAAAGTAATAAATTTTCACTTTCAGAATTCCATTCTAGCAATTTATGTAGAACGTTAGCTAAAGAAATAAAAGGAAACCAATTAGCTAAATACACTTACAACACAAAGAAGTAAAAAGCCGCAGAAGGAAATGCTGAGGAGGGAAATATCACGCTACGAAGGAATCTCGATGCAACCGATTCAACCACTTAACGAAGACACTGTAGAAGGAAATCAACAAGATCATGAAGCACTTGATAATTTATGGTAACCAAAACCCGTAAAGCAACATGCAAATTAGGGGTTAGCTGGTTTGGCTAGAAATTGAAAATAGAAGTTTACAAGGCAACAAATTCATGAACTCTTGTAGCAAGTAATTTTAGGAAACAACAAGACAACATGCAAATGAAACTCAAGGAAATTAAGTTTCCAATGACAGAAGGAACACTAGGAGTGTTGCAGCATGGAGGAATTTGGAAAAGAAGATTGGAATCTTTACTGTTCTTGATGAGGGTTGAATTGAAATGACTTACAGAAATAGACCAATCATAACAAGATAATCAAACACTAAATAGCACATCATATCTCATAGGTATCATCATAATTTACAAAATATAAACTAGGAAATGGAAACTAAGGACAACAAAATAGTATCACATATGATTTTGTTAGAGCAAGAAGCTTTATCAAGCGAAGATGGAATTAAGAGGCTGTCATCCCATCACTGGGTGTAGCTACCTCATTTTACAGCATTTCATCATTCTATTTAGCTTCCCTTAAAGAGAAAAAGTCTCACTTCCTAGAGTTCTTAAGAGTCTATTATTGTGCTTGATAGTGGGTATAGTTTCCTTGGGCTTTAGTCAATACACTCAGCACTCGGTCATTACAAGTGTTATCTCAAGCATATTTAAGAAGAACAATTCTGATATTGTTTTTGTTGCATCCTTTAATTTGTGATTCGATCCTGTCCTATATGTCGAAAAGGAATTAAAAAATTAGCCAATTTTTATTTTTTGATACAAGGCGGCTTAACATGGGTATTGCAACCCTCTAAAGTGGGGATAAGAATCCATTTGAAGTATCTCAAGAAATTCTATCAAGAGAGATTAAATAACAAGTGAATATGGTTGGGATGAGTGAAAATGTGTAATGCACAAATATACATGTAGCATTATTCAAAACTTATATTGTACTCGCTTCAATGCATCTTTACTGATGATTTAATTCCTCTTGATTGAAAATTTGTTCAGGACATCTTGAGTGAACTCTTTTTTGTGTAGGCATATTTGAAATGGGAAAATCTCAAGATATTCTCATGATTATTAGTATGTTACCAATTTAGTCTCAATTATCACATTTCTCTAATTTACTTCGCAATTGTATAACATTGATTCCCAAATGATCTCTCTTGGACTAAATTCGGATCAATGTTGTATCCCTATTTCTTTCTATGCAAGGAATCATTTGAGATTAATTTTATGGAGTTGAATCGCTGAATTAGAGAAATATGATATTTTGAGATCAAATTATCCGCATTCGAATAGTCCAAGGACTACTTTGACCTATTTCTCAAACAACAACAACAACAACAACAACAAGCCTTTATCCTATCCCAATATATGGGGTCGGCTTCATGAATCTTTTTTCTCAATTGTGTCCTGTTAAGAGTCAAGTTCTCATTGAGCTGTTTCTCAATTGGAAATATTTCCTATGTAGATTCCACAATCACCTCCTTTTAATCAAATGCTTGAATTCCAATAACAAATATAGTGGAGCCAATCACTTCAAATTTGAAAATCTGTCTGTTACAAGCCACTACTATAAAACTGCCATTATTCATTCTGATATAGCACATGTTGATTGCACACTATTTCAGCCACAAAAGTGGTGCTCATGTTGGCAAACATAAAAAATAAACAGCCAACTTTATTGAATATATCATATAATGCTGCAGAAATCTTAATTGTATTATCTTCTTGTTGCTCTTGGCAGCACCAATGACAGTGTATTGGAAGAAATGAAGAGAGAATACATGAATAAGGGTAGCAAATAAGAAGGGAACAATCTGTGCAAATACTTCCAGCTGGCTTAAGTTGTTGATGATAAATGATATGTTATTCAGTCTAATTTCTATATGTATCCCATTCTGCAGAAACATAGATTTTGTTTGGGATAACTTTTTTACTGCTTTCTAAAACAGCTGTTTTAAAAAACAGTAAAAAAGTTGTCCCAAACGAATCCAAAGAGAGGTGCTGGCAAGATTAAGCTTCTCTACTTATTCATCTCGATTGAATGTAAGTAGTAGATAACATTATTATTTCAGCTTTGCCATTGGTATTTCATTTAGGCTTTTCAAGTATCTGTGGTGGAGAAAAGGTTCAGTACATGCCCTTTGGTCATTAGAATTTCTGACAGAATTTCTATATAAATATTAACTTCAAATTTTAAACAAAATTTATTTGCTCAATTTTGAATTATTGTAGGTCAAGGCATTGCCTTATGAGATAAATAATAATTTTATTTTTATTATTTTTTTACAAGAAAGAAAAATAATTATAATTATGTTCGAGTTTTCTAATATAGTTTGTATGAAGATGGGTTCAAAATTGTATTGTTTGTTTTTATTTAGCATAACGCTATATCTTAATGTACAGCATTAATTTTGAAATAAATTTAATAATTTTTATTCTGGTCCAGATACAAATTATATTAGAATATTTTATAAAATTATTTTTTTTTCTAAAAACAAAGCTCAAATGCAAATATATTATCGAAATTATGTTAACTTTTATTTAATTAAAAATAATATTAAATTTTAAATATTTTTATTAGTTATCTTTATTTTTAATTAAAAGAAATTATGAGCAATAAAATTAAATTAAAAAAATTTATTGATCAATGGAGAAGATGTAACTGACTACGAAGATATGATTAGAAAATAATCATTCATGTTGATGGATTATATTTAACATTTGACACACATAATATAAATATAATCAGTGATGTTGGAGAATGGGTAATCTTTAATCATGAGAAAAAAAAACTTATCCGAGTATGAATTTGGGTGGGGAATTTATGAGAATCAAATTTAATTTTTACTAGATAGGACGTGTTAATATTAAACAGTCAGATGTCTTAGAAAGATTTTTTTTTTTTTTTTTGGTCTTAGAAAGAAAGTTGAAATTCATGATGGGAATCACAATGGAGATGGGATCTCATCTCGCTTCAAGTTTATAAGTCTTTTAAAATCAAATGTGACTCAAATGATAATATCGAATAATATAAAATTATATTTGTTGTCATGGATTTTACTCAATGAAACATCATTTTAGAAATGATTCTTTGAAATTAACAACAACAATAACAAGCCTTTATCCCACCATGTGGGGTCGGCTGCATTAATCTTTTTTCTCAATTGTGTTCTATTAAGAGTCAAATTTTTATCTAAATCTAATAAAGAAATATCATTTCTAATATTTTCGAACCAATTTTTTTTAAGCCTGCCTTGACATTTCTTAACATAAGTCCCATTGAATACATCCACTTTCCTAACTGCGTCATCAATAAATTGCCGTTTTATGTGACCAAACCATCTAAGGTGACTCTCTCTAATCTTCTTTCCATTGGAGCTACTCCAACCTTTTTACATATATATTAATTTCGTATCATATCTTTAAGAGTAAAGCCACTCATCCACCTGAGCATCCTCATCTCTACAACACTTAACTTAATATTATGCTTCTCTTTTAATGGCCAATATTTTGCACCATAAAGCATTGCAGGTCTCACTACCATCTTATAAAATTTTCACTTAAATTTGAGAGACTTTTCTATCACACAATAAGCCTGATACATTCTTCCACTTCAACTATCCGACTTGAATTCTACTAATAATATATCCATCTATTTCATCATCACTCTGAACAATAAACCCAAGATTCTTTGTTATCATCATAGTTAACAAAATTTATTGACAAAAAGATTGCCACCACATAAATTCATTTAAAATGTTAAAAGAATGGGCACTATTAAACATTATCATTAACATAATGTTAACAATGTCATATTCACACTCTAAGCTCATTTACTAGCTATTTTTGATGTCCCTATGAATCCTATTTTGCTTTGTTAATATAAATACATGATTAATCATATTAGTTTTAATACGATGGCTACTCTGACGACATTATTGATGGATCATTATGGTATATCTCATCACATGTCATGTGAAATTTTAAACTAATAATATGATACATCAAAGAGATAATGTCAAATTATTATCGATCTTATTAAAATATTAGGACATGCAAAAACGTCTTAAGTAACTGAATTATAACTCCTCTACCTCTTACCTGGAGCAATAAGAACCCTCGAATTGCTCCTCTTGTTCTCCAATCTATATACAGAGTTTTAGAAAAGCTCTAAGTTGTCTAATTATCCTATTAACTTCAAGATTTTGTTGCTCTTAGGTTCATAACACAATTACTCAGTAAGGGTTGGTAAAGTCATCTGCAATGCAGAATAAACCATTCTAGAAGAAGAAAGAGTTCTGTAGGCAAGGAGTTGGGCTTATTTTACTAGTTCTCCTTAAGTTATCAAAACGCTGGTCAGAGGCTTCATGCAAGACCAACCAATCTGTTGGTCTCTTCTAATTACCCCTTACGAATGCCAGAAAGGAGACAATGATACCATGTATGACAGTTTTATATTATTATCTGATATTAGACCAGCAAAACATACTGAAATGTATGGCGACAGTTCATAAATATCAACCAACATAATGGGAATAATTCGTTGCAGTAGACCACAATGAAATAAATAACAAGCCTTCTGGTTATGAGCTGCACAAATGAACTTCAGAATATTCTCCAGAATAATCAAGATAAACAAAAACTATATAGTGAAAGAAAAAAAAATCACAATTTCAGTTATATTGTTTTGTGTTTATATGTTCAGATGCTGCAGAGGCACCCTTTTACTAAAATCAGTATGTCAAACAGCTGATCTAGACTAGTTCAAATAACAAAATTCCAATCTGCTCGAGGACTGCAGAAGCGTAGCAAACAGGTAAACAATCTTGCCTCCAGAAACTCATGAGTTGGACGACAAAACAAAGGGAGTTTCATAATCCCTTTATTTTCACACCAATAATTTTCTGGAATTGAATTGATGCAAACCATCAAATTGCAAACTTAAACCAAACATATGGCCTCAAAAATTTGTTAAATAGAAAAATGTCCAAATTGTTCATAAGTAGTTCGACTTAGGCCTTGTTTGGGACGGCTTTCTTACTACTTCTTAAAGCAGCTTTCAAGTGCAAAAATTAAAATTTTTGTACTAAAAAGCTGTTTTAAGAAGCTATAAGAAAACCGTCCTAAACGAAACCTTAACTTTGTTTAAAATAGTTATATTCAAAATGCGTTAACTTGGTTTTAAATAATTCAACATCATTGAAGGACAATGTCAGATAAATTACTTGTATAGGACCAAACTGCCAACATACATCATATGCAACCTAACTTGGTTTTATTCAATTTTTTGAAAACTATCAACAGCCAATGAATTAATTGGCCTATACAAAACATGAAACCTACACAATCAAACTCTAAGAATACCGATCAATTTTCTTAATTTGGTGTGACATTTCTGTATTACAGATGTCTTTGCACTGCTTATACACAAATCATAACTAGAAAATTACAAAATGAAACTCTATTTTGCGAGATGTCATTCACAATGAACAAATAATTCACTGGCACAGTATACTTAACTTAAGTTTGAACTGATTAAAAGTATTATCCTCTTGTTAATATTGCTTTTAGCCTCTAATACCATATTTCTCCTACCACTTGTTAGCAATAAGCTCACAAAAATTAAGATAGTCCAAATACATATATCTTTCAAAATATTAAGACATCTAGCTCTAAGAACTTGGTTGAGTGTTAAAATTAAAATAGTTTAAATGCACGCCCATCAAACATACAAAGATGAACTCATTGAAAAATAGATTTCAATTTCTTATTTAAGCTAATTTCTTATAATTTTATCGAAAAAGATCAATTTCAATCATTCAAACATTATTCAAATTTAAGATGAATATTTTTAGGCATATACTTTTATGTTTAAAAATGTTTATAAGTATATTTTTGAATCTTAAACTAAAAGCTTATCTCATTATCTTCACACGACCATAATTTTTCAAATGGCCAGACAACATACACCCAACTTCAATTGATGAATTTATTTTTTCTTAAGATCCTATTAATTCACATGTAATATGCCCACTTTGTAAAAATCTTTAGATCTACTTTATTGTGCTTGTGGCTGTGGAGATCCTTCATCTATCTTGGGATTTAGATCATTGATATGGTGTAAGACTTGAAATCTTTCTAGGAGAAGCAATCTCTTTGTTCATCATAAGACATTATTATCATGTTAATGTTTCTTAAAAATTTTCACCTTTTCACTTTCTGTTATTATCTTGTCTAGACTTTTTTAATCACTTGCATCTATTCTACAATGAGTCAATAGATGAAAACTAATTTTCTTTAAATGATATTTGATCTCACATGTTTTCATATGAAAAATATATCGCACAAATCATAACACACATCATAATGATTGCTTGTCGAAGAATAATATCTATGATCATTAATTATCATAAGCCAAATATAAAAGCGGAATCATCATCATACATCTTATCCAAACTATTCAAAATTAGTTTATGAATCCTCCTTTTCCTTTCATTCCTATTGTATGTTGTCTAATGTATGTAAACATATTCTTTCTAAATCATTTTGAAAACATCTACCCACGTTATCTTCACTCTCTATGATGCAGGACTAACATGCTGGAATGAAACTTGGATTTCACACGGTTTATTTTAAAGAGCAATTGGTAGATTAAATTACTAACATTTGAACGATAAAATAAAACAAGAGAGAGATGCTTGCGTTTAGGCTAAACCACAGATAATAAGGCTAGTACAAACAAATATTTTAGAGAATCAAAAGGATGCTAGTATAGTAGTTGTTCATGCATAATTCCTTGATTAACAATAAGACAAGTGAATATGAAGGAGCACTCAATTAATCCTACGCTTA
Organism: Dendrobium chrysotoxum; assembly: GCA_019925795.1. Classification (NCBI taxonomy): domain Eukaryota; kingdom Viridiplantae; phylum Streptophyta; class Magnoliopsida; order Asparagales; family Orchidaceae; genus Dendrobium; species Dendrobium chrysotoxum. Next base: position 9,763,490 of record CM034306.1, on the reverse strand, counting down.
CTAAGCTTTAGCAGGAGGAGCGGCTTAGATCCGTTACGATTTCATCATCACCTACAAGGTTAGGAGAAACGAAGGAATTGACGAAGTAAGAAGGTTCACCTTAACCAGAGAGGAGTCGTTGTCGGATAGCCACCACTTGCTTGCCGATAGCAATGGTGAGGCGCCGTAGGAGGTGAGTGAAGTACTCTCTGAACGGAGGAGCGTCTGGAGGGGAAGCAGTCGTGAGTCGGCCAAGGATAGTCCACCGTCCCTTCTTCCTCTGATCGTCAATCGTATCCACAAGAGTAATGTGGATCCGATCGAAGTAGTCTTCGACGGTGTCGTCGAAGTCAAAACCCACGTCGAAGAACGGCGACCGGAGGATGTCAATGTTGTCGTCTTCGTCAAGTACCAATCCGTAATCCCATGCGGGCACTTCCATTCATGTTGTTGGAAGGATGCCAAGTGATGTGGGAGGAAGCTTTGCTGCCTTTGATATTCTTTCCCACGAGAATGGCGGTTTCCTTTGGGAAATCAAGGGGAATGAAGTGGGGAAGGGGGCCGGCCAAGGTAGGGGAGGGGAAGGGAGATTGGTTCAGATTTTGTGAAACTAGGGTTAGGGTTTTGGGAAGGGGAAGAGTTCTAAAATCTGAATTGGATTTTAGAATAGGGTTTGGAGGGATTTAGGAATTAGAAACTTTGAAATAATTCCTAAGGAGGAGAGGGTTTAATGTGGAGAGAGAGAGGGGGCGGGATAGGGGATTAGGCCGGCGGCATTAAGAGGGTGGGGGAGTGATTGGAGAGTTGATTTGAGTTTCCTAATCTAGTTTTAGAGGATATAGAAAGATTTAATGAGTTCCTATTTAATTTAAATTTCAAATAGAAACCAATTTGGAAACTTTCCAAAAATAAAACTCATGAATTTAGGAAAGAATTCCAAATTCAAATTAATAGATTTGAATTCAAAAACCTATCCTAAATTACCCAATCTAAAATAGGAAATAGGAGTTAATGGGAAAGGGAGGGTTAGGGGCCAGCGGTAGTAGGGGTTCGGGTGGGGGCTTGGGCGGTTAGGGCTTGCGGTTTGGGTGTGGAAGTGGCGGTGGGAGAATGGGGGAACAAAGGGGTGTTGGCGTGGGGTGGGGTTTGAGGCCGTGGGAACGAAGGGAAAGGAGGGGAGATCGGCGGGGTGGTGGTAGGGGAAAGAGGAAGCCGACGGTGGAGGGGAAGGGGAGAAGAAAATAATAGAGAAAACAAACCACGAACCCGACACGTCTAGATTGGTGGGTAATGCGTATTGCTCTCCCTCCTAGGGATCCTTCTCAAGGGCTCTCAACTCTTAAGCTTTCAAACACAAGTGCAGGAAATTTTTATTATCATCATTCCTTAACCAAACAATACAATAGGGGCCTTTAAATAGCCTCAAACAAAAGACAAAACGAAAAGACAAACATGCCCTCTTGGGCTTACAAGCAAACCACCCTAAAGTAAGGGTACAACGGTAAACGAAATAAAAGAAAACAATAACATAATAAAACTCAAAAATATAAAGACTCGATCGTGGCCGTAGATCGACGACCACGTCTCCGGTAGACTTTCCAAGTGTGGATGTCCTCATCATTCTCCCGGGGTGGAAGAAAGCTCGACTTCGTCGAGTAAGTATCTCTGGTGCTGTCGTAGAACTCTAATGCATCCGGATCCAGCTGCTGTAACTCATCACGATCCAACCAAGTATCCTCCGACTCGGGTTTACCTTTCCACATGATCAAATATCTTCGTCGTCCCCCTTCCTTTGTAGAGATGATTTCATCGCTCAAGATCGTGTCCACTTTATCTACTATGGGTGATTTAGGAATATCTGGGAGTGGGGGTAGATTAGGGATCTCACAAGGTGGGGTCACACAAGGCTGTTGTATAAGTGGGTTTGGCGGATTAAAATCCGGACCTTCATATGCCACTAGATCTTCTATGTTAAAAGAGGAATTGATGTTGAACTCCGCAGGGAGATCTACTACATAAGCATTGTCATTGATTTTCTTAAGTATTTTGAATGGACCAGCGCTTTTGGCATGCAGTTTCTTAACCGTTCCTTGTGGGAACCGTTCCGGACGAATCCGCACCATCACGGAATCACCAACCTCAAAAGTTTTAAATTTTCGTTTCAAATCGGCACGTAATTTATAATCAGTATTGCTCTTTTCAATTTGTCGTGCAATTTCCTTATGAATGTCATGCAAATGTGATGCAAATGATGATGCAGACTCAGAAATCCTATACCTAGAACACATAGGAATGAGATCTAAAGGTTGCCTAGGTTTGTACCCGTACACAATCTCAGAAGGACTTAGGCCAGTGGTTCGGTTAATAGAATTGTTATAAGCAAACTCAGCAGTGGGTAAGATAGAATCCCAATCCTTAACGTGCTCACCAACCAGAGACCTTAACAGATTACCTACGCTCCTATTAACTACCTCGGTCTGACCATCGGTTTGTGGATGAAAGGCAGTAGAGAATTGTAGCTTTGTACCCAATTTCATCCAAAGGGTTTTCCAAAAGTAGCTAGTGAACTTAACGTCCCTATCAGACACAATGGTTTTAGGTAGGCCGTGCAGGCGGACAACTTCATCGAAGTAAAGTTTGGCAATACGGGAGGCGTCGGAAGTTTTGGAGCAGGGTATAAAATGAGCCATCTTGGAAAACCTATCAACTACGACACAGATGACATCATTTTTGCGAAGAGTCTTTGACAGGCCTAAAATGAAATCCATGCTAACGTCCTGCCAAGGACAACTAGGGACAGGCAACGGAGTGTACAGACCGGTATTCTGCTTACGCTGTTTGGCTAGCTGACACGTGTGACACCGGCTAACCAGTCTACCAACATCCCTCTTCAGGCTGGGCCAAAAGAAGCGATACTCCACGGATTCTATAGTTTTATCTCGGCCGAAGTGCCCGGCGAGGCCTCCGGCGTGGAGTTCCCAGACCAGAAAATCCCTTAAGGAGGTGCTCGGTACGCAAAGCTTTTGAGCTTTAAAAAGGTAACCATCCTCCAGAAGGAAATCGTCCACAAGGCGCGTGCTTCCTGTGGACAAGATAGAGTATGTTTCTTTGAAGTCGGGGCAGTCTAAATAATCTTTCCTAATTTGATCAAAACCCACGACCTCGGCCCTCAACTCAGTGGTAATCATCATGCGACGACTGAGGGCATCGGCAGCTTTATTCTCAACTCCTGCTTTATGTCTAAGGGTATAAGTGTACTCTTGAAGGAATTCCACCCATCGACCGTGGCGTGCGTTCAACTTCTTCTGGGAGTTGATATAACGCAAAGCTTCGTGATCCGAGAAAATGACAAATTCTTGCGGGAGCAAGTAATGTCGCCAATAGCGGAGGGATTGGATCACGGCATAGAATTCCTTATCGTAAGTGGAATATCGCTGCCAAATATCATTCAGTTTCTCACTGAAGTATGCTACAGGATGACCTTCCTGGGAGAGGACTCCTCCAATTCCGACCCCAGAAGCGTCGCAGGTCACTTCGAAGACTTTGGAGAAGTCAGGAAGTCTCATTACTGGGGCCTCTACCATTCTTTTCTTAATGTCCTCGAAGGCTCTAGTGGCGGCCGGGGTCCAATGGAAATCACCCTTTTTTAGGCAATCAGTGATAGGAGATACGATTGTGCTGAAATTTCGTATGAATCTCCTATAGAAGGTGGCCAATCCGTGGAAGCTGCGGACTTCCCGGATGTTCTGAGGAAGGGGCCACTCAACTATGGCTTTTACCTTCTCGGGGTCAGCAGAAACCCCGCGAGCCGATACGATAAACCCTAGAAAGATGACTCGATCTACGAGGAAAGTACACTTCTTGGGGTTAGCGTATAACTGCTCCTTCCTTAAAACAGAGCAGACCTGTTTAAGGTGGTCAAGGTGTTGCTCCACAGAATGACTATAAATAAGAATGTCGTCAAAGTAAACAACGACAAACTTACCCATAAAAGGACGCAACACTTGGGTCATAATTCTCATAAAGGTGCTTGGGGCATTACTCAACCCAAAAGGCATGACCATCCATTCATAAAGACCGTCCTTGGTCTTGAAAGCAGTCTTCCACTCGTCACCGGGTCGGATCCGGATTTGGTGGTATCCACTTTTAAGATCGATCTTGGAAAAGAGGGTGGCACCCGTCATCATATCCAGCATGTCGTCTAATCTAGGAATAGGAAATCGATATTTGACGGTGATTTTGTTGATAGCACGACTATCAACACACATTCTCCAAGATCCGTCCTTCTTAGGGGTGAGAAGGGCAGGCACCGCGCAAGGACTAAGACTTTCCTTAATGAAACCTCGCTGCAGTAACTCGTCTACCTGCTTTTTAAGTTCGGCATGCTCCGTGGGGTTCATGCGATAGTGTGGCAGGTTCGGGAGGGAGGCTCCAGGGACTAAGTCTATGGCATGTTGAATGTCTCGAAGAGGAGGTAACTGATCAGGGAGGTCATCTGGGAAGACATCAGCAAATTGTCCTAAGATAGGTTGGACTTCTTGAGGAATGGGGTCATCAGATTCGGTGGGAATCTCACGACCCACTAAAGCGTATAGAGGTGCACCACGAGTGACCTCAGAGTCCAGAACCTTGGCGGTGACCAAGTTTAGTCCTTTCTTGGACTTAAGGGGGTGGGGTTTAGGTTCTTCCTTGACCCGGGGCTGCGATGGTACAAGTTTAATCTTTTTACCCACATGTTCGAATACGCAGGTGTTCGAACGCCCATAGATGTGGACATCATTATCAAAAATCCAAGGTCGCCCCAAAAGAATTTGTCCAACATCCATAATCAGAACATCGCACCATACGTTCTCCTTATAGGTGGCAAAGGAGATAGGTACGAGACTTCGTTCTTTCACCTCCAAGGCAGTGGAGTTGACCCAAGCTACCTTATACGGACTGGGGTGAGGAACGGCAGAAAGGCCTAATTTGGACACCATGCTGGAGGAGACAGCATTGATGCAACTGCCACTATCTACGATGACCTTACAGTTTTTATCTTTGATTTTGGTGTAGGTGTGAAAGATAGAAGTCCTACGCCAGTCATCGGAGGTAACAGGGTGTGACAGCGCACATCTCACCACGCAGATGGGAGATGTGTCCAACTTCTGAAGGCAATGGAGGACGGTGGTGTCCTCGTCCTCCTCGAAGAAATCACCTTCTTCTTCAACTTGGTGAACTTGATCAACCTCGGGCTCAGGATCCTCCTCAGTGATTTCCTCGATGATGGAAACTTTGTAGGGACTGGAGCACTGAGAAGCGATATGCCCATATCCCTGGCAACGAAAGCATTTGGTCCCGGGACTGGACCGAGGGCCATCCGGGGAGGGAGGTTTACTTCTAAAATCAGGTCGGGGTGCAGGGGAACCCGTGGGAGGTCGAACGCTACTACCCGGAGTAAGTCGGGTAGTAGAAGAGTGCGGGGTGGAACTACCAGACGGTCTGTAGGAGGGTCTAGGGTCGTGATGACGGTTAGAATGCTGGGATCGACTCTCTTCTAAGTCAAGTACTAAACTATACGCACTTTCTAAGGTTGTGACATTTCGGGCGAACAGTTCGTTGCGAAGGTCCTCTCGTAATCCGGTACGAAACATGGATAGAATCTGCGCAGGGGTAGTGGAGGTCTCCCCTTTGCAACGAATTAGAAAATCATCGAAAGAGGCGATGTAATGCTTGACGGGTTTGCTACCCTGAGTCAATCTATGCCACCTATCTAAGAGCCTAGGGAAGTACGAGGGAGGGAGGTACTTCTGCTTAAGCTCACGCTTCATCGACAGCCAATCAGTGATGGGGTACTCATTGCGAGACTCCCTAAGACTTTCTAAGTTAGACCAGAACTGACTAGCTCTACCAATGAGTTTCATACTGGCGAAACTGACTTTTCTAGCCTCGGAGATGTCATACCACCTAAAGAAACTATCCATACCTTTGATCCAGTCCAGAAAGAGCTGGGGATCTAGGGTACCATCGAAAGTGGGTGCATCGACCTTGATGTTTTTCATCAGGGGAAGATCAGGGTCGTGGTGGTGCTCTTGTCTATGGTGGGGAACTCGATGAGGAGCTCGAATGTGCCCCTCATCCATAAAAGGATCGTCCCCATACATAGAGGGAGGTCTTGAAGGAGTGTACGGGATAGGGTGAGTCCTACCATGCTCTATTGAGTCAAGACGATCAGTGGTGGTTCTACGAAATTCCGCGAGATCGGCTTGGTTTTCCTTTAACTGTTGGCTAATAGCACTCATTTGACCTACCAACAGGTCTAAAGTCCTTCCAAGTTGTTCGGGATCCATTCCTAAGTACTAGGGAGGGTTTGGGGGTGACAATTAGGAGGGGACAGCAAGTGTAAGTGCAGGAAATACACCCTAAAATGTTACTAACTGCTGCAAGAAACTTAGGGATAGCACTCTATGCTAAGGTGTTAAGTCTCCTAATCCACTAGCAAGGTTAAGGGGTTAAGGACAGCACTTAGATACCACAGAAAAGGCTTCATAACACACTAAATGCATGCAGAAATGTAAAGGACAGCAAACAAAAATTGAATTTTTAAATAAATTTAAGGATGCAATGCATGCAAAATTAAATAGACTAGCAAGGTAGCAACCTAGGGTGATTTTCTAGAATGCAATCCTAGGTTAACCATACTCTGATACCAGATAATGCATGACTAACATGCTTGAATGAAACTTGGATTTCACACGGTTTATTTTAAAGAGCAATTGGTAGATTAAATTACTAACATTTGAACGATAAAATAAAACAAGAGAGAGATGCTTGCGTTTAGGCTAAACCACAGATAATAAGGCTAGTACAAACAAATATTTTAGAGAATCAAAAGGATGCTAGTATAGTAGTTGTTCATGCATAATTCCTTGATTAACAATAAGACAAGTGAATATGAAGGATCACTCAATTAATCCTACGCTTACTAAGCTTTAGCAGGAGGAGCGACTTAGATCCGTTACGATTTCATCATCACCTACAAGGTTAGGAGAAACGAAGGAATTGACGAAGTAAGAAGGTTCACCTTAACCAGAGAGGAGTCGTTGTCGGATAGCCACCACTTGCTTGCCGATAGCAATGGTGAGGCGCCGTAGGAGGTGAGTGAAGTACTCTCTGAACGGAGGAGCGTCTGGAGGGGAAGCAGTCGTGAGTCGGCCAAGGATAGTCCACCGTCCCTTCTTCCTCTGATCGTCAATCGTATCCACAAGAGTAATGTGGATCCGATCGAAGTAGTCTTCGACGGTGTCGTCGAAGTCAAAACCCACGTCGAAGAACGGCGACCGGAGGATGTCAATGTTGTCGTCTTCGTCAAGTACCAATCTGTAATCCCATGCGGGCACTTCCATTCATGTTGTTGGAAGGATGCCAAGTGATGTGGGAGGAAGCTTTGCTGCCTTTGATATTCTTTCCCACGAGAATGGCGGTTTCCTTTGGGAAATCAAGGGGAATGAAGTGGGGAAGGGGGCCGGCCAAGGTAGGGGAGGGGAAGGGGGATTGGTTCAGATTTTGTGAAACTAGGGTTAGGGTTTTGGGAAGGGGAAGAGTTCTAAAATATGAATTGGATTTTAGAATAGGGTTTGGAGGGATTTAGGAATTAGAAACTTTGAAATAATTCCTAAGGAGGAGAGGGTTTAATGTGGAGAGAGAGAGGGGACGGGATAGGGGATTAGGCCGGCGGCATTAAGAGGGTGGGGGAGTGATTGGAGAGTTGATTTGAGTTTCCTAATCTAGTTTTAGAGGATATGGAAAGATTTAATGAGTTCCTATTTAATTTAAATTTCAAATAGAAACCAATTTGGAAACTTTCCAAAAATAAAACTCATGAATTTAGGAAAGAATTCCAAATTCAAATTAATAGATTTGAATTCAAAAACCTATCCTAAATTACCCAATCTAAAATAGGAAATAGGAGTTAATGGGAAAGGGAGGGTTAGGGGCCGGCGGTAGTAGGGGTTCGGGTGGGGGCTTGGGCGGCTAGGGCTTGCGGTTTGGGTGTGGAAGTGGCGGTGGGAGAATGGGGGAACAAAGGGGTGTTGGCGTGGGGTGGGGTTTGAGGCCGTGGGAACGAAGGGAAAGGAGGGGAGATCGGCGGGGTGGTGGTAGGGGAAAGAGGAAGCCGACGGTGGAGGGGAAGGGGAGAAGAAAATAATAGAGAAAACAAACCACGAACCCGACACGTCTAGATTGGTGGGTAATGCGTATTGCTCTCCCTCCTAGGGATCCTTCTCAAGGGCTCTCAACTCTTAAGCTTTCAAACACAAGTGCAGGAAATTTTTATTATCATCATTCCTTAACCAAACAATACAATAGGGGCCTTTAAATAGCCTCAAACAAAAGACAAAACGAAAAGACAAACATGCCCTCTTGGGCTTACAAGCAAACCACCCTAAAGTAAGGGTACAACGGTAAACGAAATAAAAGAAAACAATAACATAATAAAACTCAAAAATATAAAGACTCGATCGTGGCCGTAGATCGACGACCACGTCTCCGGTAGACTTTCCAAGTGTGGATGTCCTCATCACTCTAACCCCCGAAAATTTAATTCTATTTACCTATATGATGCATTTCCTATCCTTCAGTATACCTCTCCAAACACCTAAGTTTAACTACCTTATTCTCAATATATGCCAATCTAATTCTTCCTCTAAAACATAGTTATCAATGAAATTATTTTCTTCCCAACGCTAAATTACATATAATAGCATCAGTCTAATTGCCATTTTATAAAATTTATGTTGAAGTCCACATAATATTCTCTTATCGCATAATACGCTTTGAAATAATATCCAATCATAAGACTCAAAATTTAAACTTTAGTGAATGCGAGTTTCATCTTTTGGTCAACTTTGAAATAATAGAAAATTTTCGTAAAACAGGTCTAATATTTGGATAAAAACTCCCAAGCTATTTTCATGAAATATTATATGGAAAAAACTATTTTTAGGGAGTAGTTTGAAACTGCTTCATAAAATAATATACCGATAGTAGTTTTTGAACCTGTTTACTGAAAAGAAAAAGCCCAATTAAATGAGATCTTAATAGACACTAAAACATTTTTCAATGATTTCTAAAGAACTTACAACAGATAAAATGACACAATAAGGCCACATGCATTATTTGAGTTTAAGATTCAAGCAATATTATTAAAAATGCACTATAGGAATCAAGCAAAGGCTTTGGCTCTGCGCATCGTTTACCTGTAAAGAGCAAGCTCGCAACAAAGCATGTGTGCTGCATCACTTCAATGTGTCATGTTGTAGAGCTACATGTATTGCTCTGACTCAACAAAATCTTGGCTCTAATTTCATGGTTCATCATTTGCTGCAATAATTATAAATGAGCATTTGCTTCCCCGAAGTATTTTTTGAAGTCATTGAATCATTGTTCACTGGTTTTACGTTCTCCCATGCTAGAGCTAGTTACTTTTCAGCGCGTGAGGTCGGCTACATGAATCCTTTTTCTCCGTTGCGTCCGGTTAAGAGTCAAATTCTCATTTAGATCTAATAAAGAAAGGTCATTTCTAATATTTTCTAAGTCTTTTTAGGTCTACCTCTACCTTTCTTAACATAGGTTAAATCTAATACATCTACTCTACTAACCGAGTCATCGGAAGGCCGCCGTTTTACGTGACCAAACCATCCAAAGCGACTCTTTCTAATCTTATCTGCCATTGGAGCTACTCCAACCTTTTCACGTATATGCTCATTTCGTATCCTGTCTCTAAGAGTAAAGCCACTCATCCACCTGAGCATCCTCATCTCTGCAACACTTTAATATTATGCTTCTCTTTTAATGGCCAACATTCTAAACCATAAAGTATTGCAGGTCTAACCACCATCTTATAGAATTTTCCCTTAAGTTTGAGTGGTACTTTTCTATCACACAACAAGTCTAATGCATTCCTCCACTTCATCCATCCAACTTGAATTCTACTAATAATATCCACATCTATTTCACCATCACTCTGAACAATAGACCCAAGATATTTAAAACATGTACTCTTATTAATGACTTGATCGCTCAAAGTCACAAACCCCCCACTAAATCTATTACTACTAAAATTACACTCCATGTATTCGGTTTTAGATCTACTCAAATGAAAACCTTTAGACTCTAAGGTTAACCTCCATAATTCAAGTTTACCTTTAACCCCCTCTTTAGTCTTATCAACAAGAAGAATATCGTAAGCAAAAAGCATACACCAGGGAACATCCTCTTGCAAATCTCTAGCAAGAACATAATATGAAATAGACATCATTAGCTCAACTTAATTTGTCAATGAGATGAGGTTCAAACTCAAATTTCAAATGGAGTAAATCTACTAAACATGATAGATTTAGGACTGAATTGGTATAGGAACAATTGGTTTCCTGAAACTAGTTCACATTAAGCAGTTTAAGAATTCCCATTAAATGGGAAAAAATGACCAAAATGATCCCTCAACTCTTTATGAAGGACCAAAATGGACCTCAACTATATTAAATGACCATTTTGATCCCTCAAGTACTTAAAAAGAAATCAAAATAGTCCTCATCTTTAAGGAGTTGATGATCCAAAATTATCATTTGATATAGTTGGGGACAATTTTGACCTTTCATATATAGTCAATGGACCATCTTGATCCTTTTCTCCAATTAAATGTGACCAACTTCAATCAAGTTTGGATAAATCATGATGTTGCATTGCAACATGCCTACTTTAATCCTCAAATTTAAGTAATTATGTCAAACATTGTTATAATGTAGTTTGTCATTTACTATCTTTTCATTAGTGAACTGATATATGATTGTCATTATTACTGTATATGTCAAATTTATGTTATAACCCTTACTTTCCATTTTATCATTTGTTTGGTGTAAGATAATCAATTGTCATTTAGACATCATCATAAACATCCTCCATCACCTCCTCTCCCTCAACATCATTATTAGCCTTATCCCAAATACTTGGGTCCAGTTTTATAAATCTTTATTTATAATTTGTTCTTGTTGACTGCTACACGAGATGTTAAACCTAGCCAGAGCAAACCTTTTACAATAACTTCTATCATGCTACCTTCCGTTTTCCCATTTTTCTTCTTAATCCTTTGATATTAAATTTAATTGCTCATTTAATGAGATGTTAGAAAACATGTTATAAAAAAGAAGATGAATTTTCTAATTCCATCATTTGGCTGGATGTTTTAACGTTATGAACACCTTCAAAGTCCCTAAAAATTGAAGATTTAATTTTCACACTTAAAATGAATGAAAGCTAAATCATCTCTAAAACATGTTTTCAGCTACAAACAACCAAATGATTAGTAAGTCTATTTTCACTATCTTATAATTACTAGATGCAACTCCCACCATGTCATTCTTTAACTTATTCTTCGTAGTTTTGCCACACATCCGTCAAATATAAGCATTTTTCATTTGGACAAGCTTGTCATTAGCTTAATGTTAGCAAGATTGGAATGTCCAAATTTTATGGCTACTATTTTTGCATGCCTTATATATTTAATATAATGACTCTTTAATTTATCCTTCCAAGATTTGTCACACATTCATCTAATATAATCACTTTCTCATTTAGGCATGCTAGTAATTATCTCAATATTACCAGGATTGACATGTCCAATTAAATTTATAGCTACTATTGCAGTAAGCATTAGGTTTTAATTAGGCATTTGGTTGGCCATTCTTTATCCCACTCAATTGTCCTGTCTTATCCTAGCAATAGGGCAGGATTGACATGTCCATCAATTAATTTTATAGCTACTATTACAGTAAGCATTAGGTTGGCCATTCTTTATCCCATTCAATTGTCCTGTCTTATCCTAGCAATAGGGCTTATTCAAGTTTTCTTTCTCTTTATCCCCTAACTTCTTTGCTTTGAATCATTCATTCATCTAGCCTTCGTTTTGCTTCCCCAATTCTTTTTCTACATCATATTCTTAGCGTAACAAATCAGTGTTTTAAAGATAACCCTAAATTTTGCTTTCGTTACCCTATTCAAAGTTAATTAGCAAAAGAGCATGATTACTACACTTGAAAAGCACTTATTCCTTCCTGATTACATATTTTCAAGTTGTTCCTACATCTATTTCCGTGTAACTTTATGTTTTCTACTTGTTGCTTCTTTTTCCTAATTTTCATTATTTGTATACTTCCTACATCCATTACTATTTCAGCATTTATTTCCATCTATTTCCAACCCTTGAAAACCAACTCGAGTTACATTCAACCAGTGCTACTAATGTAGCATATGTAGGTGGTCCTATCACTACCAAGAGCACATCAAGTTCAAGCCATGAGGAAACTATAAATATTACATCATTTTGTGTGGTATTTTATGTATTTTCATGTTTATGATGTTGCAATTATATGTGTGAGAACTAATGTTTGTAGTGTGGATTTTATGTGTAAAATGAATAGGAAAAGACAATTAAATTAATGAAGTAACTCAAGCATGGAGTGAAGTGTGGGCCAGCCAAGCAAGTAGCTAGAGAGTGGAGTAGCCAACCAAGAATGAAGGAGGGAGTAATTAAGGTAGATGCAAGTGTGGGGCGCACTCTCCCCCTTTCACTCTCTTTTCTAATTTTAAATTTCTCTGGGGTAAACTTATATACATACTTAATTGGCTGTGGAATGAAGAAAATTTATGTGTTTTGTGATTGCATTTTGAAGAAAAATTTCGCTTGTTAGAGCTTAGTGGTCAGCCAAATTAGGAAAGGTTGGGTGATTTTTCCTAGGACTTTTTGATGTAGGACTAAGATGCTTTTAACGAAAACATTAAGGACTAGCACGACTTCTTAAAGAAAGAAATCATTGATTAAAATTATTAGCAATTTGAAACAACAAAATAAAACAAGAAAGAGGTGCCTACGTTTAGGCCAAATCACTTACTAAATACTTGAACAACAAATAACTTAGAAAATCACAACATGCAAAGTGATAGACGTTCAATCAACATCCCTAAGTTAACAATGAAATCAGAAGCAAAGAAAGATGCACTCAAACCCTACGTTTACTAAGCTTTAGCATTTAAGCGGAGGTAATCCTTTGCGATTCCGTCATCACCTACAAGGTTAGTGAATAGAGAAAGATAATTGAAGAGGGAGAAGAAGTTCACCCTTATTGCGATTCGGAAAAGAGTCACCGCCGGATGTTGTCCACTTGCTTGCTAATAGCACCGGTGAGGAGATGTAGGAGGTGAATGGTGTAACCTTTGATTGAATACGAAGAAGTAGCCGGAGTGGTGGAGGTCGTTGATCGGCCGGAGATGGTCCAACGTCCCTTTATCCTCTGCTCGTCGATCACGTCAACCAAGACAAGTTGAATGCGATCAATGTATTCTTCCATGGTGTTATCAAAATCGAAACCCACGTCGAAGAAAGGGGATTGGTGGATGTCTATTTGATCATGCTCGTCAAACACCAATCCGTAGTCCCATTCGGGAACCTCCATTCATTATAATTTGAGAGGAGAAGACTTGTAGGAGAAGCTCCTTGCTGTCCTTGTTGATTCTCCCCAAGAGATTGATGGTTTTCCTTGAAAAATAAGTGGGGAAGGAGTAGGGGAGGTGGCCGGCCAAGGTAGGGGAGGGGGAGGGAATTTGCTTCAGGTTTTGTGGACTTAGGGTTAGGGTTTGGGGAAGGAATAATTCCAAATTCTGAAATTACTTTTCAGATTTGAATTGGGAGGGAAATCGAAAAAGGAGACTAGGGTTTAATTCCAAAAGAAGGTAGAAATTAAAGGAAGGAGTGGGGGGATTGGAGAGAGAGGAAGGGGGGCGGCTATGGGTATGGGGCCGGCGGCATTAAAGGGGTGGGAGGGGATTTTGGGAGTTGATTTGGGTTACTTAATTTAGGATATAAGAATTAGGAAAGGCTTGATTTAATCCTATTTGATTTAAATTCAAATAGAATTCAATTAGGCAATCTTTCCTAAAATAAGTTGAGACAATTAGGAAAGTTTTAATTCAAATTCAATTTGAATTTGAAATTTAAATTCTTTCCAAATAGGCACCAACCTAATTTAGGAAACTAAATTAAGAGGGAAGGGAGAGGGAGGAGGCCGGCGGCATGCTTGGGATGAGGGCATGGCTTGGGTGGCCGGCGGGTAGCGGGGGTGTGGGTGGGCCGTGGGATGGTGGAGGGGTTTGAGGCTCGGCTTGGTGGGGAAAGGGGAAGGTGGGCCGTGGGTTAGAAAGAGAGGGGAGGGAGGAAGAAAATTACTACGCAACTAACCACAAATCCGGACTCTTCCAAGATTGGTGGGTGATCCAAGTCCCTCTCCAAGGGATCTCTCCAAACTCTCAAGATCTCACAAGAACTCACAATGCAGGAATTTCTTTGTTTTCAATCATTAAGCTCAAAGATACAACAAAGGGCCTTTAAATAGCCTTAAACAAATGACTAAAAATAAAAGACAACAATGCCCTCTTGAGCTTACAAACAATCCACCCTTAAGTAAGGGTAAAACAGGAAAAGAAATAACATAATCAAATGAGAGAAAACAACGATACGATAAGACTCAAAAATACAATGACTCGGTCGTGGCCGTAGATCAACGACCACGTCTACGATAAACTTTCCATATAGTGATGTCCTCATCACTTTTACTTAGGTGAGTAGTAGAATTTAACTTCCTACATTTTTTTTCTTATGTTTTATACTAAGAGTCATTTCCCACTCCAGAAAGTTATAATCCTAATTTTGCTAGCAATCAAACCCATCATTTGAGCACTTTTATGAGAACCGGCAAAACTAGGTCAGAACGGACCTAATTTTAGATTACCTTCAATTGGGTGACTTAAACTCATCTAAAAATTTTTAAAAAACTCCAAATTCATAGTAGGCATCCTAACCTTTGATCTCCATACATTTATTTGGGGTTCTTGTCAACTAAATTCCAAAGTTCTAGAAGCCCTAAGTCACCTATAACCTTCAGCCAAAAATAAAAAATCTCAGACATAAAGAAAGGAAAATGCCAGTGAACATAACACCGATAGTGCTGTGTGGATCTTACAAACAAAGATCTATGATGAGGCAAACACAAAGTCAGGGTGGTGATGGAAATGTTTGGTTTTTACATAGGTTGCAGAGCAATTGGATTTGTTATTGTGGTGTTCAAGTGTTAGCACCGATAGTGCTGTGTGGATCTTGAAAACAAAGATCTATGATGAGGCAAGCACAAAGTCATGGTGGTGATGAAAATGCTTGGTATTTACATAGGTTGTAGGGCAATTGGATTTGTTATTGTGGTGTTCAAGTGCATACGAATCATATAACAAGAAGGTGATGCAAACTTGGAAATAACAAATAACACACTAAGGAATGAATATCCTACAGACATAACACATGGTACATGACATCTCACTATTTCAAAAAATGTGCAAATCATAAAAGGATGCATGATTAATTAAAAATCCAATAATTTAAGATAAAAAATATCCTATGAACAAAGAAAAAACACAATTTCACACAAGTAAAACATAAAATTGTTAATTGTGCCATGAATAACGATTAATATAAAAGATAAAAATATTGAAAATAAATTATTATGGCAACGAAAGTAATTAGATTGACAAACAAAACTATTATAATTACAGTAATACAAAATACAAAAACAAAATGAAAAATATTGGATCTTAAGATCTTATAAAAAAAGATGACCATAAATATTCTCACAAAGGAACTTATGTTCAAAGCAAAATCAATTATTTGTTTACAAATCCGTATTCAAATTTTAAAAAAAAAATCATCTATATAATCATCATCATATGAAATAACTTCATTTTCTTTATCATTACCAATACCTACATTATAATCTTCTCCCTCATTCATATTTTCTTCAACTTAAATAGCCTTGTCCTCATTACATCACCCATTTCGTGCAAAATAGCATGCTTTAGCCATGCTTTGTGCTATGCATTATAGCATAAGCTATTTTGCATATGTGCCTTGCCACATTGCGAGCCATATCATAGGTTGTGAGCACATGCTATTTTGCACGGTTGAAAAGTATGAGATGATAAAAAGTAACCAAAAATGGTGGCACAAAAACCAAAGAAGCAATGGGGAAAGATGGTGGGTTTCATGAAAACAAATGTCAAGAATAAAGTAAGAGATGCGTTAAGACTAAATTAGTTGTGAGAATGATGACATATAAGAACAACTCCAATAATTTAGCAAACATAGAGCATATAATGAAAAAGAGTCAGGATTAGAAAAAAAATTGAGTAAATGAACGACCAATGGAGCTACGTAAAGTTTTGTCAGGCCAATGATGATGTTGATAAAAGGTGTGGTGAAAATTGATGAAGAATTAGTTGGTGAATTGAGAAATTAGAACAAAAAACAATTACATTTGATTGCACAATAAAAATAAGATTTTATTTATTTATTTTTTTTAAGTAGGATAAGTTAAGGATCACACTAATATAATATTTGATGGAGGGCAGTTAGAAGAACAATGTGTGAACAAATATATATTGGAAATCAATCTAAGAAGAGATGGTAAAAACCAGGGATGGATAAAAGAAAAAAAAAGGAATGTAATACTAAAAATTCGGTTGATGCTCTTCTTCCAGGCATTCATATTGATGAAGGCAAAGAATAATTAAAGAAACTTTCAGGCAACAACATATCCTTTGTAAGTTCATTAATCCACAAAACTATTTAAAACAAACAACATAAAAGAAAATTATTTAAATCTTAAATATTTTCCTTAACTAAAGAAAATAAGAATACACACACGCACGCATCTAGCTTTGAGTAGTCCAGCTTCAGAGAGCTCAATAAAGAAGATATTGATAAACTAAAATAACTCCGGTATTCCTTAAAAAATCACATGCATCTTCTCCTCTTGCACTTTCATGTATGTTTCCTATATCCATTGGATTAAGTGACTCTAGAAATCATTTGAAAGGTTTATGAAATAT
Organism: Dendrobium chrysotoxum; assembly: GCA_019925795.1. Lineage (NCBI taxonomy): Eukaryota > Viridiplantae > Streptophyta > Magnoliopsida > Asparagales > Orchidaceae > Dendrobium > Dendrobium chrysotoxum. The sequence goes on along the minus strand of CM034306.1, from coordinate 9,746,543 downwards.
TGACTTAGGAGCCACAGATCACATGACACACTCCACTACCCACTTCATCAACTATACTCCTTGCCCAAGTGACAAGAAAATCGTCACGGCTGATGGTTATCTTACCACAGTAGCAGACCGAAGAGACATACCTTTATCTCCCTCCATCACTCTAAAAAATGTGCTCCACGTACCTCAACTATACACGAACCTGATCTCCATACAAAAACTTACCAGTGACCATAATTGTCAAGTCTTATTTAACCCTACTTGTTGCTTATTTCAGGACTAGGGATCGGGGAAGAAGATTGGACTTGCTAATGAGAGAGATGGACTGTACTGCTTGGAAGAGCTGAACATATCTAATATTATCAATAATGATTATTCTATGTTATCCCTATTTGATAAAAAATTAGTTATTTGGCTTTACCATTTTAGATTAGGACATTCATCTTTTGATATCTTAAGAATATGTACCTAAACATTTTATAAGTTGGCATATGAATCTTTTCATTGTGAAACCTGTGAGTTAGCCGAGCATTAACAAGTTTGTTTTTCAAACAAACATGAGAGATGCAATACTCCATTTTACCTTATTCATAGTGATATCTAGGGGCCCTAAAAAATTTCTAAAATCTCAGGGGCTCGATAGTTTGTATCCTTCATTGATGATGGCACTCGAGCCTCTTAGATCTTTCTCCTAAAAAATAAATCCGATGTTAGCACTATCCTCCCCATTTTTCATATCATGATCCAGAACCAATTCGTGGTAAAAATGAGAAAATTTCGTTCCATCAATGCTAAAGATTACTTTAACCAAACCCTATCATCCTACTTTCAAAAGGAATGTATCATTCATGAGTCTTCCTGCATTCATAGCCCACAACAAAATGGGGTTGCAAAAAGAGAAAATGATCACCTTCTAGCCTCCACCGATGCAGTTCTATTCCACCACAATGTACCTAAATCCTACTGGGGGGAAGCCCTTATAACTGTCACATATCTCATAAATTGACTATCTCTAAAAACCTTAGGACCAAAAATACAAATGAATATTCATCCTCTTTTTATCCTGAATTCTGAGCTCATAATAACCTTACACCTAGAATCTTTGGGTGCACTGCCTATGTTCACATTTACAGCTAAAATAGAGGAAGATTAGATTCAAGAGCACTTAAATGTATCTTTATTAGATATTCATCCACCCAGAAATATTAGAAGTGTTATCATCCCTCCACTAAGAAAACTCTTATATATGTTGACGCTACTTTTGATGAACAAAAATTCTATTTCACCAAACCTCATCTTCAAGGGGAGACTGAAATTGAAGAAGATGAGGAAACTGGGCTTGCCCCTCTTGATCTTCTAGCTCCACCTCAAACCAATTCACCTAAAATCAAAGCCAGGGAAACTGAGGAAAAAGCTTTTATGAATAACAAGAGATTTGGGCAAGTGTATTCCAGACCTACAAATTCAAACTATGCTTCAGAGCAGATCCAAAAATCTAAATAGTCTCCTGAAATTGAGGTAAACACAAGTTCACCAAAAACAAACTCCCTTATACCCCATAACCAACTTTGTGTTCTTCCATAACTTCTCACCTTCACACAAAAATTTCATGGTTATACTAAATAATATTCATATTCCTAATGATATTTCTGAGGCCTTCTCTGATTAAAATTAAAAAAGTGCCATGAAAGATGAAATGCGGGCCCTGAAAAAGAATAATACCTAGGAGATCACCGATCTACCAGTAGGGAAAAAACCAGTAGGCTGCAAATAGGTGTTCTCTGTTAAATACAAAGCTGATGGTATATTGGAAAGGCATAAGGCAAGAATGGTGGCCAAAGGGTACACTCAGACATACGACATTGACTACCAGGAAACTTTTGCATCCTATGGCCAAGATGAACACCGTGGGGATCCTGCTCTCACTACCAGCTAATTACAACTAGTAGCTGGAACAACTGGATGCCAAAAATGCATTCCTACATAGGGACCCGGAGGAAAAAATATTTATGGAGATTCCATCAGGATTCAAGGAGAAATTTAGGGGTAACAAAGTGTGCAGGTTAAAAAAGGCTCTATATGGGCTAAAGCAATCACCTAGATCTTGGTTTGGAAGATTCTCAAAAGTCATGCTACTTAAAGGTTATCAGCAGAGCCAAGGGGGTCATACATTATTCTTCAAACACTCAGACTAAGGGGAAGTCACAATTTTATTAGTTTATGTGGATGATATCATCTTGACTGGGAATGATGTAAAGGAGAAAGTGATTCTAAGGAAATGTCTTGCCAAGGAATTTGATATCAAAGATCTTTGTAGATTAAAATATTTCTTTGAAATTGAAGTGATCCACTCCAAATAAATGAATATTCATTTCACAACAAAAATACATTAATAATCTTCTTAAGGAAAAAGGATTCATGTAGCCGACCCCACGTAGTGGGATAAAGGCTTGATGTTGTTGTTGTTGTTGTAATCTTCTTAAAGAAACATGTAAGCTAGCTTGTAAACCAGCACCAATATCAATAGAGCCAAATCTCAAATTAGGGGAAGCTAAAGAGGGTCTAAATGTAGATAATGGAGCTTACCAGAGACTTGTGAGAAAATTGATCTACCTTTCCCACACCAGACCAGATATAGAGTTTGTTGTAAGCATGGTTAGCCAATTTATGTAAAATTCAAAGCAGACTCACATGCAAGTTGTAGACAGAATACTGCACTACCTTAAGGGGACCCAAGTAAATGGATTATCTTCATAATAGACTATGGAATAATCCCAGAATCATATACTGATGCACATTACGCAGGATTACCAATAGATAGACGATCTACCTCAGGATACTACACATTCCTTAAAGGAAACCTTGTTACATGGAGAAGCAAGAAACATAATGTAGTGGCAAAGTCTAGTGCAGAAGTAAAATACAAAGCTATGTCTTTGAGAATATGTGAGCTACTATGAATCAAGAAGATTTTAGAAGATATAAGGATCAAGTGGAAAGGATTCATGAAACTACACTGTGACAATATAGCTCACAATCTGATTTAGCATGACAGGACCAAGCACATAGAAGTAGACAAATATTTCATAAAAGAGAAGCTAGACAGTGGTCTTATATGTATCTATCATGTCTCATCAAAAGAACATGTTGCAGATATTCTTATCAAGGGACTTGATAACTCTACCTTTTTAGGACTGATACCAAGCTGAGAAGGACAGATCTGCATTCCCAAGCTTGAGGGGGAGTGTTAAATCCCAACCGTCCCTTGGCATTTTGATCCCACGACTAGGATAAGGATCTGTGGGAGGCTCACTTGGATTGCACCGATCTCCTTCCATATTTAGGTGGCTGATTTAGGAAGGATTATATTAGAGCAATTATATATGAATATGTAATTATTTATTTCTTCATTAAGATATATTGTATAGATTAATAAATAGGGATAGATTTGAGCAATAAAATTAAGCCTTTTTCCCTCTCCAATTCTCTGAATTTTACACAGTTCTCATGGTTGATAAGGTTCAAAGGCTATAGAGAATTAATAGAACCTAGAATTTCCAAGATAAGCCATGAAAAAATTGGGGTTGGAGAATGAGGAGGATTATTGTACTCAACCAAAAGATACTCCATAAACTTAGACTTTTCTTATGCAATAAAGAAATCTAAGAATTATCTCTCCATTTACAACAATCTCGATGATAAAAAAATTATATCCTTTCAATTATGATACTTCTTGCTTCGTTTCAAACTCAATAATTCAAATCTTATTAAGCTACATAAAAGAACATGGTTCATTCATGCATCAAATAATTGAAAAATAAGTTGGTAATAAAATACCAAGTTGTTGACTATCGCTCATAGGCTTTAACTTTTTGGTTGAAAATAAACTTGACCTCTACTGCATGAAGCCCAACTTTGATCCCATTTGGTGTCCTTAGCAAACAGTCTCATAGCCAAAGGTTTTGTTGGGATTAAGCGATTCATATGGTTTGTGGCTCTCATGGGTCTTCAATTCCTTATATCATGGCTAAGCAAGATTCTAAAAGTAGGTGACTACTAGTCTACCATAACAACTCCATGCGATTGAGTAAGCTTATGGTGAATATAGTGAAAAGCCTCCGTTTGTGTGGGACTGATAACCAACATAGAATGCTCTCATGTCAAGAGAGTTGTTAAAGCACATAAAAAGATGGTTTAGTGTCACATCAGATAATTAAAAAAAATGTTAAGGTAGAAATACAAACTATTTGGCCACTTAACCCTCCCTCATAGGTGTAAACTTTTTGTTGAAAATGAGTTTGACCATTAATATATCTAGTCTAACATTAGTCCACATTGGTTCACACTCACTAATAAATCAATTATCCTTTCTAGTTAACTAGATCCGTGTTAAAACTTTACATCAAAATAACATTGTTGGATGAAAGAAAACCATTTGTTATTCTAATTATTTAGAATGAAAAAGAATCAAATTTCTAAAGCATTTCACATCAGATGTATTGAGATATTGTACCTCCTCTCTCCTATGATAACAATCATAATATTAAACAAGATCGAAGAAAAAGGATATGAGAGAAAAGCTGGAGAAAGAGAAGCAAGCTTTCCTTTGTGATGTACTTTGTTTTCACGTCAAAATAGCTACTTAAATCATTTGTCATTGAATATCGTGTATATATATATATATATATATATATATATATATATATATATATATATATATAAAATCTACAAATAATAATGAATTGAATTTCAAAACATAAGAGTCCATGCTATGCGATAATTCAGGTTCAATTGGAGATGCAAAATACATAACTTATTCGTTAGTAGCTGCACACAATTTCAAAGGGAAAGAAAAGGGATTTGAATCCATACCAGAAGCAATCAAGGATCTGAGTTAAACCTTACTACAATTTTGTTCTGATCAAACATAAAAACAATACATATCATGCAAAATCAGAAGATACATGACAATAATTTGACAATATCTTTTGAGTGATCAAACACCAAAACAAAATTCATTAAAAAAACTTATTTCTGAATGATATGCAATAAAGTGTCAAAATAAGAAACATGAGTTATTACACAAAAGATGCAATCCTTTGAGGGAGCATAATGTGATAGTAAAAGCTAAGAAAACGCACCAATTTCTAAACAACTTCTGCTTCTACAGTTAGAGAAAAACAGAGAGAAACCGAGACTCAAATCTCAGCGCATGATAAGCAAGAACAGCTTGATCAATCATTATTCCTCCACAATGAGGTCAAGGGCAAAGGAAAAGGGGCAAAGACAAATGGTAAGCATCAATTTGCTCTATTTCTTGTAACGAGCAACCTCTTGTTCGTTAGGAAAGAAGCCCATAAGACGACCAGCGGAGTTCTGGTAAGCGTACATGAAGCCGCCCATAAGCCCGATAAGACCGCCGGTAACCATCGAGGGACCTCGGATGTTGGGCTTGATACCTTTGATATGCATTGAAGGTTAACAACAAAACCTAACCCTAAGAAGAGAAGGACAAAGCGAGAGAACAGAGAAGGAGAGGCATACCAGAGAGGTAGCCGACGGTGACGGAGACGCCAGTGATGGTTGTTAGGCGAAGGTAGTCGAGGGCGCTGAAATTGGCAACTGTCTTGGTGAAAGGAGGGTTTCGATCAATCACCGGGTACTCTGGCTTAGCCGATGCTGTAATATCCGTGTTCATTTTGTTCTCTGTCTCTCTTTGCTCCACCACCACCGCCGCCGCCGCCGATTCTCTTCCGGACGGTGCTACTTCTACCGCGCGACGCCCCAACCAGATTAGAACTGAGCAAGATCGATCAAAATGGACGATCACAACTCAAATGCAAGGCACGTGATTTAGGACTAATAAAATACCTCTGATTTAATAAGGTATTTATTGATAATATAATTCCATACTATAAAAATCATAAAGTTAATATTTAAGGTTTTAAATGCTATTTATTTATTTATTTGAATTCATTTTTCTTTCAAGAAAATTATACAATAAATATTTTTATTTTTTTATTTACAATATGATATAATTCTATATACATGTATATATTTTAAATCAAAACTTCATGCCATAGAAGAAAAGAGACATACAATCACAGGTCAAAGGAGGCCAAAATCCGAAATTACAAAGCTTAAAATATCACAGTAAGCGACAAATTGCAAAGCAATTGAAAAATGAGAAATAAGCCAAAAAAATTGAAAATATAAAAGGCCCTGAACCCAGTCGAACTCGGGAGCGCCACCTAGTTGCCATATTTGGGCCATCCATTGGAGACCGAAAACAACGACAAGAAAATCCAAAAACCAAACAAGGATATAATTAGGGCTATGAGTTTATCTCATAAATTGAAGTCTAATAGCAACGAATTTGAATCGAGTTAAGTCAAATTAAATTGATAATCAAATAACACACTAAAGAGGTGAATTGATACTTATAAAAGTATTATTTAGTGCGAGAGATTTACATACCTCAAAATCAAAACATAGCCATTTATATATTTACACCTAAATTTCATTATATTATGAAATATAAAACTTATTTAACTTTCATTAATGGATGAAAATCTCATAGCAAAGGGAAGATGATGGGATCTTGTCGGGCTTGAAACCACCATGACGGGACGAAGAAGTCTTAGAAAGATCTAAAGCATTGCTCAACTCCAACTTGAGTCCTTAACGCCTTCGTTTTTAAAGAGGAAAGAGCATATCAAGAATGATATTTGCTAATGATATATATATATAATTTTTTGTATTTATTTTTTATATATTGAATTTGCCCACCCTAAAAAAAAAAGCTGGATCTGCCCCTGATTGGACAAGACTTGGGAGGGGATTCAAGGGATCAATGACCTGTGTAGTGGTTGCATCAGTGTCAATGACAGAATGATAATATAGAGGGTGATGAAGATGTTATTTTTTATGTTATTTGAAGTATTAGTTATTATTATCTGAAGAATATGGGTGTTTTGAGGCCGGGAAGTAGGGGTGTCAATATTTGACACGACACGAAAACCCGACTCGAACTCGACCCGGAAAACCCGACTCGAACCCGACCCGAGTCCTAAACGGGTCGGGTTCGGGTTCAGGAATTCGACCCGTTTGAAAAACGGGTCGGGTTCGGGTTGACCCGACGGGTTGCCGGGTCAACCCGAAAACCTGTTTAAACGCCTGCTCGCGAAGCCTTCCCGCCCTGCCCCGGCTGCCCGCGACCTTGCCCGCCTGCCCGCCTGCCCAGCCGCCCGCGCGGGCCCGCCGAAGCTGCCCGCACGCGTCCGCGCACCCGCTTGCGCGCCCGCCCGATCGCCCGCCCGCGCACCCGCTCGCGCGCCCGCCAGCACACCCAACGCACCCGCGCGCCCGTTCGCGTGCCCGCACCCGCCCACCCAGCGTGCCCGCCTGCTCACCCGCGCGCGCCCGGCTTCCCGTGTCGGGTCGGGTCAACCCGGCAACCCGCCGGGTCGGGTCCGGGTTCGGATTTCCAACCCGTTTACCGACCCGGGTCGGGTTAGAGTCGACCCGTTTGAACGCGGGTCATTCCGGGTTCGACCCGAACCCGACCCGTAACCCGAAATTGACACCCCTACCGGGAAGAGTCGCAAGACTCATGACGTAACCCTCCACTTTTCTCATCCATAACTTGAGACCTTGCAACAACAGTGTTAAGAACGTGTTATATAAATATCATAATAAAATTATAAATAAAAATCTATATTTGTATTTTAAATTATTTTATTTATTTTAAAAGTTTTATTTAACATTGATATTAAAATATGAGTCATAATGGACAAAGTCATCTAAGTAATCTAAACGTTATGTGTCACCTTTCTATGGATTTATGAGCATTTCATTTAATAATTTCTTTATTAAGATGCTAATAGATTACTAAAATTTAATGTTTTACATACAGCTTTTATATTCTAATAAAGGTATTATATAGCCAATAATTTTCAAGGGAAAAAAAGCAAATAAGAATATTCTTAATTAATCACAAAATCGTCAGATTTATTTTTAAATTAGTGTGACATAAATTTTAATTATTATTTTTATATATTATACTCATTTTAAATTAAATTCAATTATTTTGATGCCCTTCTTGATCAAATTTTGATCCGAATATCCTCTCCTAAAATTTTCTAGAATCTTCCAAGTGATTTGATTATCAACAAAATAAAATAAATGCTAGTATAATAAGCTTTTGGCTATCATTTGCTATATAAAATTAACAAAATCACTTTAATTACATAAATAACATAATGTGTTCGAATTCAAACGATTTTAGTGTTATTGAAATCATTGTAATATCATCATTTTAACTAGAAAATTTACATTATTCAGAGTTCGTTTGGATCCTGAAATTATTTTTGAAGCAATCTTTTAAATGTTGGTTCAACTCTTTTAGTGCATTAGGATTTATGATTTATATTAAATATTATGATTAATTAGGTATTGTTGCGTCTTGGAACATTTGTAGTGGTAGAGATATAGAGTTTAGCGTCCAAGTTTTGTATGAAGATCCAGCACACAGACAATTTAGAGATAGGGTGCAAGAGTCATAAGAGACACCAAGATTTTTACGTGAAAAACTCTGAAAAGGGGAAAAATCATGGGGTCTGACCAGTTAAAATGATTCCAGTAATGTTTATTGTTGATTACAAATGAGGTCCTTCATTGGGGGGAAGGGGAAGGTCTTGGCTCAATATAATAAATATACACCATGTAGAGCACATTATATGGTGGGAGTTGGAAGAGTCTAGTGATATGTGAGTTGTTCTCAAGAGAGTATTCGCCTATTCATTTGGTCGGAGGGGCCGTAGTTGGGCGACAGTGATTAGAGGGAATGTAGTCGGCGGGCGACGGAGGTCGGAGTGACCATAGTCAGCGAGTGATGGAGGTCAAAGGGACCGTGTCAGGTAGGTGACGGATGTTGGAGGGATCCACTACAGGAAAAACGATCATTACCGGCGGAATTTTCGGCATATTTCCGATGGAACAATTTATGGCAGATTTTTCGGCGAATTTTTGGGGGATCACGACGTTAAATTTCCGACAAATCTTTTGCCAGTTTTTCCGACGGATTTTTCGACAGATTTCCGGCGATTTTCTGACGGAGTTTCTGACGGATTTTAATAATTTCTGAAAAAATTATATATTCGTAATTTAATTGATTAATAATTTTATAGATTATTTTAATTAATTATTAAGTTGATAATTCATTTTAATTAATTATTAAATTAATATATCAGATTAATTAATTATTAAATTAATAACTTATTTTACTTATTAATTAAAATAATTAATTTTAATTAATTATTAACTATATTATTTTATTTTAATGTATTCTTAAATAATAAAATTAAAAATTAATTTAATAACTTATTTTAATTAATTATTTATTAAATGACTTATTTTTATTATTTATTAATTTTAATATTTTATTTTACTTTGATTTGAATTTTTTTCGTATTTTATTATTTAAATATATAAAAGTATGCCTCTTTTCACATTTTCCTCTGCAGCATACTGATTGACAAGTTGATAAAGTGCAGGTCTTGAGTTCGAATCCCTTAGGCGTCGGGCAGCGCGGGCAGTGTCGGGCAGGTCCGGGCAGCGCGAGTAGCCCAGGCCGGCGGGCGAACAGGCTTTGGGCAACGCAGGTGTCCCAGGCAGGCTGGTGGGAGACCTAGGCGGGCCGGCGGGAAGCTGCTGCGGGCCAGTCCGGGCAGCATGGTTGTCCCAAGCGGGTGGGTGGGAAACCCAGGTGGGCCTGCAGGAAGGTGCTGCGGGCACCCTAATTTTTTTCTTTTTTCTTTATTTCGGCGTTTTTTTTCTGTCGGAACTTTTACCGGCGAACATATTCTGCCGGGAAAAAATTTCCTGCTGTTTTTATTCGACGGAACATATTTCCGACGCTCGTATTACAATCGAAAAAATTTTCTCCGAAAATCCGCCAGAAAACTTCTAAATCCGCCGGAAAATGAATAATTTTCTGCCGATAATACATGATTTTCTTGTAGTGATCGTGGTAGGCGGGCAATGGTCTTGCGACAGTTGGTGGACAGGCAGCGGTCCGATGATGGTCGATGGAAGGGCGGTGGTCCGACGATGATCGGTGGATAGGTGATGGTCCGGCGACGGTCGACGGACGTTCTTCGGCGATGGTGTTTGGGTGACACTTTATGATCCTTGAAGCCTCAGAGCTATATCTAATTTCCAACCAAAAGGTTCCCTCATAAAAAGATTTCGTTTGTGATAAATTTCTTAATGTTTTCTAAAGCAGCTTTCTAGTACACAATTTTTTAGTTCAAAAAAATTTTGTACTAAAAATTTTGTACCAAAAAACTGATTTAGAAAACAGTAAAAAAGTTGCCGCCAACGAAGCCTAAAACCGAATGGTTTGGCATAGCCATCTCTTATTGTGCTAAATATTGTTTGCAAAATTTAAAAAAAAAATTATTTAAAGAAAATATATGCTCTTGTTGTTTTGTCTTCATGGTTTCATTTGTAACAAAATTTTATATTAAGGTGCCTTACTTTTGAAAAGCATTTGAGCTTATTAATTCTCAAATACATAGAAGATTGTCTTTTTTCTACTGATAATAAATTTTTTTTCCTCTTTAATGGTCCTTAGCTGAATAGCTGCTTTTTAACAGAAAAATTATGTTCCAAAGTGCACATTATCAGAATCCATATATCCAAAGCTTCAAGTCTTATCAAATTGTTACACAGAATTAAATATATTATTGAATAAAAAAATTTAAGAGATAAAAATTGAATGACAATTGGCCTCAAAATTGGTCAGATTCCTTTTTCTTCTTTTATGTGCTCAAATAAAACTTATGATTTCTCTTTTATTATTTTATAAAGTTGCTGTAGAAAAAAAATACTTTTTAAAGTTATTATAAAAACGTAGCTTTTGAGTATAAATTTCATTTAAAAATAGTAAAAAAATAATTGTCAAATAGAAATTATAGTTGTGATCTAAAAAATAAAGCAGCAAGAAAGTTCTCTTATAGAATTGCTTCCTGCTGCTTTTTAATACAAAAATTTTTAGTTCATTATAATTGATGCATATAGATATAAATATTTTATCAATATTGTTAATAAATAAATAAATAAAATATTCTACTGTGATAAGACATGGATTTCAAGGCTCCATGATGAGAAATAGAAATCAAAGTTAGGTTCGCACTTTAAAGGATTCACACTGACAAAAGTGCACCAATTTTTTTTTTTTTTTTTGAAAATTATGCCATCAGTGTTAGCTATGTTATTAGTTATTAAAATAAAATAAAATTTATTGTAAAAAGTTAAGATTTAAAATTTCAAATTTAAAATTTTTTTCAAGAATAAATTTGAATTTGACCATTGATTTTATAAAGAATAGATAGATAATAGATAAGTGATAAAAATTTTATTTTAGTGCATAAGATATATACAGTTCTTCATCATAAAAGATCAATGTTATACATAAAAAAATTTATATTGCATTAAAGAGGCTCAATATTATAATAAAAAAAAGGGATGACAGACAGAGAGGAATAAGGAGGCGGCGTAGAGATTGTGAACTTATATATCACAATATCTTGAAACCCTATGCTACGAAGAAGTGTGGAAGACAATGACGAAACTGGTGGTGTGTATCCCTACCCTTAGGATAAATAAGAGGTATGGAAGATGCGACGGGATCTAGTTGGTGATGGGACCAATGATGTGTGAAGTTCAACAACAAAGAATATATGAGGAAGTTACGATGGGATCTCACTAACGAGTGACTAAGAAGGGCATCAATGGAACTGAAGGAAAAAAACTTTGATGAAACTAATTAAATATAAGTGGTATTTTTTTAATTTAAAAATTTAAATATTATGTGAGTAAATTATAAAATTTAAATATTAAATATACAAATAGAATAATTTTAGATATTATACATGTAAATTCTTCAAAACTTTAATATTTTTTTCTCATGCCCCATCTTATCCAATGAATATGCTCAGCATTTTCAGAATGAATAACTGCTGTCCTTTTATCATTAGCGATATATAATAATTAATGAAGAGAAAAATATTATAATATATTTAGAACGTGTCTAACATGTCTGTCAAGTGGCAACCCCTTGGTGACAAAATTTCTCACGAAGACAAAACACTCTAAAAGCAAATGTCTCTCGTCTGCCTCAGTGCTGTAATTAGAAAGAAATTAAGAAAGTTAGCTACGTGCGCACTTCACATTTTCCATCTCTTAGCCTGTTGACAATAACTGCAGAGGGTCCTCCATCTTTGACAATGGGTAGGGATGTTCCAGAAACAAATAATGAAGGTAGTGGGTTGTTGGCTCTTTAATAGAGATTACCTTTGTGCAAAGTACAAGACAATAAATTAAAAAAAAAATCACTTGGTGAGGGTGAGGGCCTTGTAAAAAGTCTGGAACAGTTTTTGACTATTACTTTTTTATCATTTTTATTGAATTTTTAACTAAAAAGTTACTTTTGAAAGCAATAAGAAAGCCATTTCAAAAGAAGTCTAAGATAGTGAAATTGGTGCGGAAGGAGGGGAATGACAGTCAAAACTTTTTTCTAGTGAGATCATGTTGTGACTTTATCTTCATGGTTGAGGGTCTTGTTTACTTATGAACGAACTACTATATTATATAAATAGTGAAATTTATGTTTTAAATATATAAAATTAGTAATTTTAAAGGCTATATATGCAAATCTCCTAAAAATTTCTTAGGATCAAATTTGAATTAGAATATTTCGATCATAGTTTTATTCTTCGTTTGTGATGCCATCTATAGTACCCTCATATGTATAAATCACATGTCATGATCTCAACTATCTTAAGAAAATTAGGAAGCCTAAATATTAGATTAGATATCTTAACAAATGAAATTTAATTTCGTTGAAGTTTTTTGAAAACAAATAAATTTTTTTACTCAAAATAATAGCAATAAGGGCAACATCAACAAAATTTAGGAGAATTAACATAAAAATATAATATACAATTTTTATATATTTATAAATCTAATATCTACAATTTATATTTATTTATATAACATCTAAATATTATATCATATCAAAAATATTATTAATATTATTTTTCTTAAAATGAATAGTATAATTTCATGGATATATATTTTGATTTGATTAAGATATACAAATATTATATTAATAAATATTAATTTTTAAATATCATATATGTAAATAGACAAGGAATTGTCGTATATATGTAAATCTTCAAACTTTAATACTTTGTATCATTATTTCCCACACCAACCACCTTCTCTTCCCCGCCTTATAAAGAACCAACATCTCCTCATTTCTACCACAAGCCGGTCTTCTCCCTGCTGGTGCTTCTTTCTGTGCAAAGAGTCTAAACGTGTGATGGCTCAGGGAAGAGACAGTGCAGGGAAAGCCATGGCTTTTGGTCTTGCTCTACTCTTTCTTATTCTTCTGCAAAGCGAGCTCGCCGAGTCCGCCGTTTACACCGTCGGGAATCAAAATGGCTGGACCTTCAACACTGCAGGCTGGACCAAGGGCAAGCGCTTTCGTGCTGGCGACGTCCTTAGTGAGCTTTTCAAAGTTTTTTATTTTTACACAAAGTTATTTGTGAACTTTGGTTAAAGAGTATATAAGTTTTTGAATTGAAAATCATTAGCACATCTCGCATAGATTTGATCTCTGTTCTATTCATTCATGCTAATTTGTTTCTTGTAATGGTATTATTGTAGTCTTTAAATACAACCCATCGGTGCACAACGTGGTGGCCGTAAACGCAGCGGGCTACAATGGATGCACGACTCCTAAAGGTTCTAAAATCTACAAATCTGGGAATGATCGCATCACTCTCGCAAGGGGTCCTAACTACTTCATCTGTAACTTTCCTGCTCACTGCGAGGCAGGGATGAAGATTGTGGTGAACGCAGCATAAGTGAACTAAATAAATCATGTAAGCCTTGACAGGGAAATGAATTTTTTACTTATTACTGTTGTTGTGATCATATATATAGGGAAATTAAGTAATGGTGTGGTATGTTTAAGAGAGTTGCTTACTTGCTTCTGAGTGAAAACCATAAATAAAGATGTTTTGAGTTTGCTTTGTTGTACTATATTTTCCTTAGTGTGTTAGTAACTTTGCTTACTTCTTCTGTTGAAGAGCTTTGAAGGGTTTTGTGAAGTAGGGTGAGCGACAGACGACATTTCAGAAGAAGAAGAGGGAAGAAGAGGGAGCAGTGGTGGGTGAGAGGATTAAAAAGTGGCATATTTAATAAGGATTAATTCAGTGTTAATTACTTGTGTTTTACAATTACAAATGGTAATACTTAATTTTTAGTGATAACTTAAAATACTTTTATAATGTTTGAGTAAAGGACTGGACCTGTAACTCTCCAGCCTTCCAAGCATGTGGGGTCTGATCTCTGCATTTCTCATTAATTCAACATTAAATTTGATCTATCATGATAGTTTAAAGTAAGAAATTTTGTTTTTTTTTGTTTGGAAGAATTTAAAGTAAGAATCAAAGTCAATAAATTTTCAAGAAAGCTAGGAGCTATAAAATGATAGCACATTGGGTGAGAGGGAAAAGAAAAATGGTGTTTATCCTAATACCAAGAGGAGAGAGAAAGAGAGAATATATATATATATATATATATATATATTAGGGGAAACCCATGGAGGGGCTACGCGTTAATTCAAAAAAGAGGTTACAAGATCCTTAAAAGGAACCTCCACAGGAGCCACAAAAAAGAACAAAAAAAAAAAAATCTAAGAGCCGGTGGTTCCTTATGCTAAGAATTACAAAAACACCTAATAACATTCTAGACCTGCAGGAAAATAGCATAAAAAAAAAGAAACAGAGAATATCAATAAGCACATTCTTTCTACAAAAAAGGAGGGTAAACACCAATAACCAAAAAAGCTAGAACAGGCGATCTCCCTACAACAAATGCCACACCAAATGTCCCGCCACGAAATCTGCATAGTAAAAACACTCCAAAACAAATGAGTAGTGTGACTAAGCGGATGGAACCAAAAAGAAGAAATGATAAATATCAAACAATTGATATTAATAAGAGGAGAAGAGATATCAAACCCAATGTCGTATGAAATACCAATTTCAATGTGAACAAAAACAGCAGCCTCGATCAGAGTAGGGAGAGGCAAGGTGCCACAAATGTTATAAAAAACATACATTATCAGAACCGATAGAGAGCACTAGATAACTCAGCATTGGTCCAGTTATAAAGGATATGGGAGTCCAAAACAAAACAACAACAAACAACCACCGAACCACTCTTAGGGAAATTAGAAATGAAATCCAGCCACATCACTGCCAAACAAACAATTGTAGATCTCATGAGGCAAACCAAGAAGAAAAACCAGATAAGCATATTAGATAATAGGTAATCACTCCAAAAAATAGCTCCCAGCCAAACTAAGAAACTCATAAATAGAAAACTAACACAAAGGCTATGCAGCCAAACGAGAAACAGAGCTCCAGATAAATTACTCAACCATAGAATATAATAATCTGATATTGTGTTTATTCTCTTGGAAAATAAAAAGGTTATTATACGAGGAGGAATTCTAAAAGAGAAGAGGAACACTTGTAAAAATCAATTTTATTTCACTCTTACACTTTTTAATTCTACTTCATATTAAACTCAAGACACCACACTTGTTTATACAAGTGACACACCCATTAGGATTATATCAACATATTTCAATCCAATAACTACTATTGACTCTGTAGACTATTCCCCTATATTTATTTACAAAAGTCATTAATTATATATTTTAGAATTCTCTAAATCACTCTTTTAGAATATATTTCTAGAATCCTCTAAAACATTCTTCATAAAATGAGAGACTATAATTTTCTAAGGACTTTTCTAGATTATGGGCTCAATTAAAAGGCCAAATTAATTAAATCAAATTTTATTTTCAACATTGTCGCTTAAATTTAATTTGTTATCTCGAGCAATCTTCTTATTCTGATAAAATCTTCATGCTTGAGAGGCTTGATGAATATATAAGCTACTTGATCATAAGTCTTTACATACTTTATTTGCACATCCTTTCTTGTGATACAGTCTCTGATGAAATGATAGCGTGTGTCAATATGTTTACTTTGATAATGAAAAACAGGATTCTTGGCCCAAGCAATAGTTGACTTATTATCGACACAAATCTTTGTTGGCTCTTCTTGCGACAATCTTAACTCCTTTAATAAATTTTGAAGCCAAATTGCATGACAGACACATAAAGTTGCAGCAATATATTCAGCTTCACAAGCAAAAAGGGCAACAATTGGTTGCTTCTTTGACATCCAAGTAAAAGTAGTGTCTCCCATGTAGAACACAAACTCTGTAGTTCTTTTTGGCTCTCCAAGTCTCCAGCCCAGTCGCTATTACTATATTTGACAAGCTTGAAATCATTTGATGATGAATATAATAAGCCAAAGTCGATCGTACCTTTGATATACCGAAGAATCTTCATGGCAGCCTTAAAGTGAGTAGTTGTTGGTGCCTCCATATAACGATTAACAATTCCAACAGCATGAAGGATGTCCAGCCTAGTGCAAGTCAGGTAGCGCAAGCTACAGACCAAGCTCTTGAAAAAGGTTGGATTAACCATTTTGTTATTCTTCTTTTTTAACTTGCCTTCTCAGTCCATCGGAGTGCTTATGGGGTTGCAATCATTCATATTGAATTTATTGAATATTTTTTTTCCATAGCTTTTTTGAGAAATAAATATGCCTTCATCCTTTTGCTTAACTTCAATACTAAGGTAGTATGCCATTTGTCTGATGTCCGTAATCTCGAACTCTTTAGCCATCACTTTCTCAAATTCTTTAAACATACTTGGATTACTTCCAGTAAAGATCAAGTCATCCACATACAAACACACTATCAAAATATCCCCATCCTTGACTTTGATATAGAGGGGGCATGCTCACAAAGACATTTGATGAAGTTATTCTCAAGGCAATACTTGTCGATGTGGTTGTTCCATGCCTAGGTGCTTGTTTTAACCCGTAGAGAGCCTTCTTCAGCTTTAAAATCTTATCTTCTTGCCCTTTAACTTTATAGCCCGGTGGTTGTTGAATGTAGACTTCCTCTTCAAGGAATCCATTTAAAAAGGCAAATTTTACATCATTTGATATATTTTCCACCTATTTTGAGCTGCCAAAGAAATGATTAGCCTTATAATTTCAAGTCGAGCAATAGGAGCAAATACCTCATCATAATTGATGCTAGCTATTTAGCTGTAACCTTTTGCCACAAATCTTACTTTATATTTATGGACTTCTCCTTTAATATTCTTCTTTATTTTGTACACCCACTTTACACCAATTATCTTGTGTCCCATTGGAAGTGCAACTAGCTCCCATGTATCGTTCTTTTCGATTGCCATAATTTCTTGATCCATTACATCCTTCCAGTTCTTACTTTGCATGGCTTCTTAAAAATTCATGGGTTCATAATAGACAAAGAGGCAAAATAGAGTGAAATTGTCATGATTCTGTTACCTCTTAAATTTCCTATAAACTTTTAAAGTGTGGTACTTTTTGCTTTGTCACGACCCGGCTCGGCTAGCACGAATTAATGGGGCGGGAACAGACGGTCGTATGGAGAAATAAAAAACTTCCAAAACATAAAAGTTGTAATTCATAATTAACATGAATATAAATATCTTCCAACAATAAAGTAAGAAAGAGCCACTAAACATCCAACATAAAGTCTTCCAACACTAGTAGCAAAAATATACAACCACAAAAAATATAAACATAACATAAACATAAATTGATAAACATCAACTGAAACCACATTATAATCCTTGACTCAACTCATAACATAAAAACATAAAAGGAAACCTGACACCCTGAGTCCCTTTACGACGGTAGGCGTACTGTCGTTCTGCCATCAGTTTCTATCTGTTTCCTCCTGAAAAATATTTTCAAAAGTAGGATGAGCCAACGCTCAGCAGGTGATAAGCACTTATCTTAAAATTCATGAACCATATATATATATATATACATAGTATGAATTAAGAGATTTTAATAAACATTGATAGGCATAAATCATAAGATTTTTCAAGAAGCTTTTCCATAAAAATTTCATCAACTTTTCATAAACTTTTCCATTCTCATTTATAGCCTTTCATTAAATGCATAAAATGCTTAATCATGATATAATTCACCCGTCCCGGAAGTACCAGAGTTTTGTACTGATCATGTACACAGTCAAATTTGGCCATTCCTTTACCATTAGTTTTAAAGAACCCCTTTACCATTGACTCCGAAGAGTCCCTTTACCATTGACTCCGAAGAGTCTCTTTGCCATTTGATACTTCGGATCAAACATACACATGTAATCGTAATATTTATATACATCAAGGAAATTAAAATTATTCATAAAAGCATATGTATATTCTTTGTATAATAATTTGGGATCAGTTATGCCTTACAATTATTTTATAATCTTTAACATTCATAATATCATGTTAGAAATAACAAAATAAAGTAAAACTAAAAAACTTAAAAACAATTAAAGAAAATTCATAAACATTAGCATGTGAAATTGAAAGTGCAACAATTAACTTAATTTAAATTCATGAACTTAATTTAAATACAAACACCTACATCACAGTATCGTAATCCACACCAAAGCTGCTTAAGCTCGAGGCATCCTTTATTGATCAAAACCTAAGATCACATAAATAAGAAAGTCAATGATAATTTCCTTAAAGCTTTATACATTATTAAATTGTCTAATATTTTCCTTGATTACTATTCGATCCTCACCACGCTTAAGGAAATTAAAATAATTAAATTTGAATTTTTGGATTTATTAAAAACCCTAAAATTTGAAAAGCCTAAATTCATTAATTTCCTCAAATCAACATGCCAAAGTTTTCCCTAAACCTAATTTAATAATTACCTTAATCATTTTCAGATTTAATTAATTAGAAATTTATGAAAAATTAAATTTTTTACAAAAACTCAAAATTTTGTATTAGGAACAATCTTGGAACCCATAGAAATCATTTTTGTAAAAACACCTTAAGGAATTTCAATTTTAGATAAAAGCCCTAATTTTGAAAACTCAAAATAATTTGAGGAAAATTCATTTCTATGGTTAGAACATCACCCTAAACCTTCCCTATCGATTTCATAAAGAAATTTGGAAGAAAAATCACATTTTTGGAAAAATCATAGATTTTTCCTTTCCAAATATCTTGAGATTGAGAGGGATTCGCTTTAAATAAAACATACCTTAGTATTTCCATTGTCGTCCTCTTCGATTTCCACTAATTTCCTCACCGAAAAACGTCGTTGGAGTTGCCGTCGAAGCCGCCCCGTCGCCCCTCTCGCGTCCGCCCCCTCTCTCAGTTTCGACCGAATGAAGACATGAGGGAGGAGGTTCGGTTTTCTCTCTTTAGGGGAAAAGAAAAATGCTAAAGACCAATTTGCCCTCACTTATACCAATCCTGCTTTAATTCTTACTAGGGGTAATTTGTGTATATTGAGATTTCTGAAATTTTTTATCTCTCAAATTAAGTAAAATTAGATATAGGTTTTATATACCAAATCGCTCAAAATTTTGTGTAAAATTTTATAAAATTATTTGCGTTGAATTCCGACGACTTTAAAATTTTCACTTAAATCTTGGCGCGGTGCATCGAGATGCGTGCTAGACCTACGATTATTGATTTTGGGTTTTACACGCTTGACCCTTCACTTGAAGATGAAGTTGACAGGTCCTCTTAAGTACTTACAGTTGGTGTAGTTGGTGGTGTTATGGGCTCATCTCTTTCTCTATCCATCCTTGGTTGCTTAACTTCTTCATCCTTAAAGAAGTTGTAGTGATCATTATGTGGGTCCCAAACCCATTCTCCTTCTTCATTAAAAATGACATCATAACTGATGATTGTTTTTATAGTGTTTAGATTGTATAACTTGTAGCCTTTTGAACTGAACTCATAACCGATGAAAATGTACTTCTCACTCTTATCATCTAGTTTACTTCGTTGTTCATCGGGTATGCGCACATGGGCTACGCTTTCAAACAGTATTAGATGAGAGATAGTAGGCTTCCTTCCACTCCATGCTTCCTGCGGTGTCATTCCCTACACACTTTTTGTTGTAGATTGATTATACAAGTCAATCACGCAAGCAACAACTTCGGCCCAAAATTCCTTAGGTAGCCTCTACTCTTAAGCATACTTCGAGCTATGTCAAGGGCAGTTCAATTCTTTCTTTATGCTACACAATTTTATTGAGTAGATCTTGGAACAGTCAACGGTTGACATATTCCATTAGCTTCACAAAATTCTTGAAATTTCTTTGAAGTAAACTCCCCTCCTCGATCAAATCGCATAACTTTGATCTCAAAACTATTTTCTTCCTTCACTAAGGCTTTAAAATTTTTGAATACTTCAAAGGCCTATGATTTTTTCTTCAAAAAATATACCCAAGATTTTCTTGAAAAACCATCTATGAAGATATGAAAATAATTACTCTTACCGAGATAGCTTGGTTTGATTGGATCACATACATATGTATGTATGAGCTCAAGTGGCTTTTATGCTCTCAAATTTGACTCCTTTGGAAAGCTCTTCCTGAATTACTTCCTGAGCAGCAGCCTTCACATATCTAGTATGGGTGATTGATGCAGGGCAGACCTCTCACCATTTTCTTCTTTGATAATAGCTCTAATCCTCTAAAATTAAGATGCCCAAATCGAAGATACTAGAGCCAAAATGGATCTTTATAGTAGGCTTTGAGACACATGGCAACGTTATTTTGAATACTGAGCAAGAATAATATATTTCTTAACATTGGTATCTTTGCAATTGGGTTACTCATATTATCTCTTATAGAAAGATTTTTATCTTCTAAATGGATATCATAATCTTTCTCTAAGAGTTGACCCAGACTTCGGATATTACTCTTCATATTTGGCGTTAGAAATGAATTGGTTTTTTTATTCTTCAATCGGATAAGAATATTACCTTTTCTCTTCACAGCTACCTTGAACTCATCTCCAAAGAATACATTGCCGCTCACTGACTCGTTAAGTTCCACAAACATACCTTTTCTTCCACACATATGGTTGCTTGCACCGGTGTCCAGATACCATGTGTTATCTTCACCTTTTTTATTCTCTTTATACACCTATAACAAAGCGCCATCTAGTTGACTTCTCTGTTTCATGTAATTAGCCTTCTCTTCAACTTTATTGTTATTGGGAGTTATACATTCTGTAACATAATGACTAAATTTTTGACAGTTGTAGTACATCACTTGAGATTTGTCATACCTTGGTCTTAATTTTCCTCTTTCACTCCCTCTTTTTGAACTTCCTCCTTGTCCAAAATTAGTATTATTATTCTTGTCATTGTTAGAGCTCCAACCTCATCCACGTCCATGGCCACGGCCTTGTCCTCGACCACGACCTCTTTCTTGTTGGTTTATACCATACTCGAGGCTCTCTTCTTTAGTTGAATTAATTTGTGTCTTCAAGAGTTATTCCGTGATCACTTGCTTCTTCTTTTTCTTTTCTTCATAGGCTTGTAAAGAATCCAACAGTTGCTCGATTGTCATAGCCTCTAAGTTTTTGGTTCCTTCAATGATGGCGATAATATGATCAAACTTTAAATTTAATGATTGATGAATTTTCTCCATAATCCTTACATCTTCTAGCTTCTCTCCATTTTTTTAATTGATTAGAAATGGCTAAGACTTAGTAAAGTAGTAAGAGACGGCTTCGACTTCTTTCATATATAAGGCTTCGAACTCATCTCTTAATATTTAGAGACGCACCTTCTTAACTTACTATGCTTTTTTATAAGAGGTCTGAAGCTTCTCCCATGCCTCTTTGATAGACTTCACATCGAAAATCTTTTCAAAAACATCATCATCTAATCCTTGAAAGATTAGATAGAGAGCCTTCTTGTCTCTCTTCCTTGAATCTCTTAGACTATCCTTTTGCATTTGGGATAAACTTGACTCATCTTGTGGCTCATTGTATCCTTTCTCTACCATCTCCCATACAATCTTGCACTTCAAGAAGGGCCTTCATCTTGATGCTTTAATTGTCATAGTTACTATTATTGAGCATTGGGACTTGGAAGGGGATCATACCGTTGCTCGCCATTTCTCTAGAGAGAAAATTTTGCTCTGATACCATATTGTTGGAAAATAAGAGGCTATCGTAAGAGGAGGAATTCTAAAAGAGAAGAGGAACACTTGTAAAACTCACTTTTATTTCTCTTATATAGTTTTTTATTCTACTTCATACAAAACTCAAAGACACCACACCTATTTATACTAGTGACACCCCCTTTAGGATTGTGCCAACACATTTCGATTCAATGTCTACTATTGACTCTCTAGAATATTCTCCTATCTTCATTAATTACATATTCAAGAATTTTATAAATCACTCTTTTAGAATGTATTTATAAAATCCTCTAAAACATTCTTCATAAAATGAGGCTGCAATTTTCTAAGGACTTTTTTAGATTACGGGCTTAATTAAAAGGCCCAATTAATTAAATCAAGTTTTATTTTCAACATATTCGATGACTTTATATCAACTAGGGATTCTTTAGTGATAGAACACCGATGAAATTATGGCTTAGATTGGAGAAAAATATGCACTACTACATGTGGGATGAGATCTCATCTATTTTACTCAATCGATAATGACAATCATCATTCACTATTTAAAGACCCTTTGTACGTTGTAAAATTAAGACAGTATGAGTTGTTTAATTATCATGTTGATCTTATGTATCTCTTATTGCATGCTAATGCTTAGGCAAAAGTTTAAGACAAGACACTACAGGAGCTAGAATGAGGAGAAAATTTCTAACAATTTTTTTTTTAATAATGTATGCTCAATGTTCATATAGGAGCTTGATTTAAAATTTTTTCATATAGAGGATAATTTATAGTTTATCTCTCCTGGTGATGACACTCAGTTTGGTTGGCAAGGGGACCTTATAACTGCTGTCTAGGCATGGATAACTACTTGATCTGCAGATTTCAATGTGGGATAAAGCTAGCCTTTGGGGAACAATTGATGTAGTGGATCGGTGGAAGAACTGTATATGCTATAAGAGATATAGAACAAGTAACTAACTCAAGTTAAAAAGCTTCAAAATATCATACTATTTATCATTGATCAATCCTTTTCTTACAATACCTTGCTTATATAAGATAGTAAGAATATTCTAGAAATCATGTAACAAATTATGGCAAGCTAGTCCTAAGAAAAACTTTAGTTATAATGTTCCACATCATACTCCCCTTGTGTTAGAAGAGTTCGACTCCGTTGAGGCTCGTCATCGGGAGCATGGTTGATGTAGATGTCAAAATCAGTCCTCCTGGGTCGAAGATTTTGAATGCAATCCTCCTGGGCCAAATATTACCATCCACTAGCTCAAGGAATGATTCTTTACATGCACTTGAACCATAACTTTCCAAGAGATGGAAACCCTTTGTGGCACTTCATCAAACAGCTTATGAGCTGATTTATACACAAAAGAATCAGCTTCCGGCCCATGTGCAGCAAACACAAGTTTCATTATATCCCTAAGATAGTTTCCCCTGTACATTAGCAATATTTCTTCTTGCAAATTATCTGCATTTTCCATCTCATCAACCAAGCTTTTCCTATTTTCCCAAAAGAATTTGTTAAAAGGGTGACCAGGGGTAGATGTGTGGTAAGTAAGCTGTAGAAGGTGGTAGCTATCACTTTGCAAAACTTGGTTGAATTCTGATTCACCTGCTAACACCTCTCGTTCCATAGCTTCAGCCTTAACTAGGGGTGATACATAAAATTGAGAAATTTTTTTTAAAGCCCCATGTATGATCTAACTAAGCCTTTTGGAATGGACATCTAATTAGGTAATCCAAGCTTCAAATTTCTATAACACCAAGCTTCATATTCTTGCTAGTCAGGAAAATCAAAAGTTATAAATATTTGTATTAACTAGTGGTAAAATGATGGATTCTACAAGGAGAAAATTTGGCAACCGCAGCTTGAATTCCTTAACTTGCTCAAATTCCTCAATTATTTTCTTTTTTATGATATTCCATCATGACGTTAAAGCATCATCAATTTCTTTGTAATCTATTGTAAAAACATTCAATATATTTCCATCTATTCCATTTGAAGCCTCCTGCAGCTCTTTCTCTAAATTTTTTATTCATCTCCCAAAATGACCTTATCTGATTGGCAATTAATCGTCTCTGATAAAAGCTTTTGAACATCTTCATCTACAAATTGAAAATTTAATTCAACAATGCCAAAATCTTCCTTCTCAAATACATGTGATCAAGAAATTCCATATAAGTATCCATCATCTAATGACTTTAGGCTAGTGATGACACTAAACATCAGAGGAGTTTTCTTTAGCTCCAACTTACTCTATAAAACCTTGGTTGAACTGGAGTTTGTGTGTGTGAAATAAATCGTGTAAATTTGGGATCGGGGTCAGTTCATGTGTATGGGAGGTGAAGGAGGTTCGACGAATTATTCTTAGCTGCAAATATCTGTTTCTCTTTCGATCAGGAGTTTGCTAGCCTCGGTCGCACTAGTGCCGAGGATAATCCTTGTATTGGCCTATGAAACTTTAGGTTGGAGGATAGATGATTCAGAGACATCTGTGTTTGAATTAATGTAAAATAGTTTTTATTAATTAAGTATTATTAACACTAAAAACAGTTTGTAGTGAAAAGATGTGTCTCTTGGTTGTTTAGATTCAGTTTTTTTTTTAAAAAAACTGTGCTTGTCCTGTACGTGAGGTTGTGTGGTGATAAAAAAAAAAAACAAAAGGTTCTGCTCTGTTTTTTCCACTATTCCGCAAAGAATTTTTTGTATTGTTTCTCCATTCTCTCTCAATTTCTCCAACATTGTGGTATCAGAGCCCGGTTTCGATTGAAGTGGGCGTCAAATTTCTGAATTGAAGTAAAGTTTTAGAAGATTTTGTGTATTCTTCTAAAAACAAGGTGTGCGATTCTCATTCAAGTATTTTGAGAAATTTTTTCATGGCAACAAGCACTACTTCTCAACCTTTGATTCCCATCTTCAATGGTGAGAAGTATGAGTTTTGGAGTATCAAAATGAAGACCTTGTTTAAGTCACAAGATTTATGGGATCTTGTGTTGAATGGTGTGCAAATTGGAGAAGATGAAGGGAGAAATAATGATAACAAGAAGAAGGATTCAAAGGCTTTGTTTTTCATCCAACAAGCTATGGATGATAGCATATTTTCAAGAATTTCTATGGCAGAGACATCAAAGGAAGCTTGGGATATTTTGGAGAAAGAATTTCAAGGTTCAATAAGAGTAAGGACAGTAAAGTTGCAATCTATGCGACGTGACTTTGAAACTATGAATATGAATGAAGGAGAAGGTGTTCAAACTTATCTCTCTCGGGTATCAACAATTGTGAACAAAATGCGATCATTTGGAGAGCAAATATCTGATGAGAAGGTAGTCTCCAAAGTTCTAAGAAGCCTTCCAACAAATTTTGAACATGTAGTGGCTGCTATTGAAGAATCCAAAGATCTTGCTGTGTATTCTTTTGATGAAATGATGAGTTCGTTGATGTCTCATGAGGAGAGAATAAACAGAAGAGAATTGAAGACAGTTGAAAAGGCATTTCAAGTGAAGGAAACTTCAACTAGTGGCAACAAAGAAGGAGGTCGTGGTAGAGGAGCAGGAAGTTCTTATAGAGGAAGAGGTGGTCGTGGTGCTTTTCGGGGAAGAGGAACTTATGGAGATAAAAGATCAAGTGGAGGTCAAAAGCAATGCTATTATTGCAAGAAGTTTGGTCATATTGAGACAAACTGTTGGAACAAGCAAAGGAATCAAGAAGGCAAAGATAAAGTGCAGTGTGATTTTTGTAAGAAGTTTGGACATTCAGAAGATAGATGTTGGTCCAAACAAAAACAAGCCAATGTTGCAGAGAAGACAACAGATCAAAATAATCTGTTTATGACACATTTCCAAGGCGATTGTGATAATTCAGAAATTTGGTTCCTTGATAGTGGTTGTTCTAATCACATGACTGGAATGAAGTCTCTTTTCAAAGAGATTGATATGTCAAAGAAATCAGAAGTCAGATTTGGTGATAATAATGCTGTTCAAGTTGAAGGCAAGGGGAGCATTGCTGTTGGGACAAATGATGGCAAGGTAAAGCTATTACATGATGTTTTGTATGTTCCAAAACTTGCACATAATTTGCTAAGCATTGGGCAATTAATTGATAGTGGATATAAAGTTGAATTTGATGAAAAAGCTTGTAAAATTGAAGACAAAAAAAGTAATCAACAAATTGCAAGAATTCAAATGGCTCCAAATAAAATTTTTCCACTCAATATTTCAACAGTTCAAGAAAAAGTATTGATGGCTAAGAAGATATCTGATGTAGAATTATGGCATTTTAGATATGGTCATTTGTATATGGGAGGTTTAAAATTATTGTATCAAAAGAAGATGGTTTATGGTTTGCCTAAAGTTGACTATAGTGGAATTTGTGAAGCTTGTGTTATGGGAAAGCAAGCTAGAAAGCCTTTTCCATATGAAAAATCACGGAGAGCAAAAAGGTGTTTGGAATTAATTCATGCAGATTTGTGTGGCCCAATGAATACACCATCTCATGGAGGGTGTAAATATTTTCTTTTATTTGTTGATGACTATAGTAGAATGAATTGGGTGCATTTTTTGAAGCATAAATCAGAAGTTTTTGAAAAATTTATGCATTTTAAAGCATTGGTGGAGAATCAAAGTGGCAAGAACATTAAAATTCTACGCACAGATAGAGGTGGAGAATTTACTTCAAATGAATTTGGCAAATTTTGTGACAAGTATGGAATTTTCAAACAATTAAGTGCTCCTAATACACCACAACAAAATGGGGTTGTGGAAAGGAAGAATAGAACTGTTGTAGAGATGGCAAGAAGTATGTTGAAGATGAAGAATTTACCAAATATATTTTGGGCTGAAGCTGTTGCAACTGCTATTTATATTTTGAATATTTCTCCAACAAAAGCTGTTCAAAATATTACTCCTTATGAAGCATGGAGTGGTAGAAAGCCTGTTGTCAGTCATTTGAAAGTATTTGGAAGTATTGCCTATGCATTGGAGGATGGTCACGATAGAAGCAAGTTGGATAGCAAATCTAGAAAGTTGATATTCATTGGCTACAGCATTCAATCAAAGGCATACAGATTGTTTGATCCACAATCTGGGAGGATCATTATCAGTAGAGATGTTATTTTTGATGAAGATGGTATGTGGGATTGGAGTGAATCTGTGATTCATGATAAAGGAAAAGCAACAATTGAATTTGAGGAGAATCATCAAATTGATATCACTAACAATCAAGAAGTTAGTGATGGTTTGTCATCTAATTCATCTCTTTCAAGTCCAAGATCAGTAGATTCAAGCACATCTGAAGAGAGGCATCATAGAAAGATGAGATCTTTGCATGAGTTGTATGATTGTACATTTGCTCTTATGGTTACAGAACCATTATGTTATGAAGATGCTTGTGGAAAAGAAGAATGGGAAAATGCTATGAAAGAGGAGATTCAAAGTATTGAGAAGAATGATACTTGGGAGCTTGTTGATATGCCACAAGGAAAAGATCCAATTGGTGTGAAGTGGATTTATAAAGTGAAGTACAATTCAGATGGAAGCATCAAAAAATTCAAAGCAAGGCTTGTTGTCAAAGGTTATGCACAAAAATATGGTATTGATTTCTATGAAACCTTTTCTCCTGTTGCTAGATTTGAAACTGTTAGACTTTTGCTTGCATTAGCTGCACAAATGAAGTGGAATGTTTTTCAATTTGATGTTAAATCTGCATTTTTGAATGGTGATTTGGAAGAAGATATATATATTCATCAACCACAAGGTTTCATTATTAAAGGCAAAGAGGAGAAATTTTATAAACTAAAGAAGGCACTTTATGGGCTTAAACAAGCACCAAGGGCATGGTATTGGAGGCTTGATTCATACTTCCAAAAGAAGGGATTTCATAGAAGTGAAAATGAGCCTACTTTGTATGTGTTGGCTAAAAATGGTGACTTGCTTATTGTTTGTGTTTATGTTGATGATATTATCTATTCTGGGTCATCTAATGTGTTGATTGAAAAGTTCAAGGCTGATATGATGAAAGAATTTGAAATGACTGATTTGGGGTTGCTGCACTATTTTCTGGGCTTACAAATTATTCAAGCAGATGATGGAATTTTCTTATCTCAAAAAGGATATGCATTGGAGTTACTAAAGAAGTATAATATGCTGACTTGCAAGACTTTTTCAACACCCATGAATACAAATGAAAAGTTAGTTCAGAATGATGGTACAACTAAAGCCAATGAGAAAGTATTTAGAGGAATTGTGGGTGGTCTTATGTATTTGACACATACCAGGCCTGATATTATGTACTCTGTCAATCTTATTTCAAGGTTCATGCATAATCCGTCTGTACATCATCTTGGAGCAGCTAAACGCATTCTTCGCTACATTCGGGAGATAACCAATTATGGGATTTGGTACAAATCAGTTTCTAACTTTAATTTAATTGGTTTTACTGATAGTGATTGGGCAGGTTCCATAGAAGATAGAAAGAGCACAAGTGGATTCATATTCAATCTTGGGTCTGGAGCAATATCCTGGAGCACAAAGAAACAAGCAAGTACTGCATTGTCATCTTCAGAAGCTGAATATATTGCAGCTTCATCTGCAGCATGTCAAGCAATTTGGATGAGAAGAATATTAGAAGACCTTCAACAACCTCAATTAAAGGCGACAGACATATTTTGTGATAATAAATCCACAATCTCTATGACGAAGAATCCGGTGTTTCATGGAAGATCAAAGCATATAGAGCTCCGACATCATTTTGTAAGAGAAGTTGTGGCAAAAGGAACTATTACAATCAAGTATTGTTCTACTGAAGATCAAGTTGCTGATGGATTCACTAAAGCTCTCAATTTTCAAAAATTTGAGAAATTTCGATCAAATCTTGGAGTAGGAATTTTGCATTAAGGGGTTGTGTTTGAATTAATGTAAAATAGTTTTTATTAATTAAGTATTATTAACACTAAAAACAGTTTGTAGTGAAAAGATGTGTCTCTTGGTTGTTTAGATTCAGTTTTTTTTTTTAAAAACTGTGCTTGTCCTGTACGTGAGGTTGTGTGGTGATAAAAAAAAAAACAAAAGGTTCTGCTCTATTTTTTCCACTATTCCGCAAAGAATTTTTTGTATTGTTTCTCCATTCTCTCTCAATTTCTCCAACAATCTGAAACCTTTATTATTGACTTACTAGAATTTTTTATATGCATTAGGTTATTGCCAGGAAGTGTTGTTAATATTTCAAAAACTCCAAAAGTTATGATCGCGTTTCTATTGTCCTCGGCTTATTTTGATCCTTTGGTTGCTGGTGCTGAATTGGACAAGTGAGCCACTGCTCAATCAAACCTATTCACTCCATCTTCAATTTTTTTAGCTTCTTCCTCAACAGAGGTAGAACATAGGAACAAATAATATATGAGCATGAGGTTGGGCGTGGAATCACTGCAGCTGAGTGGGAGCGAGAGTAGAATGTCGAGGCTGAAATTGTGCTGAAGCAGTAGGGAACGCGGCTCTAGTCGCGAGAGGAAATGGAGGCTGAGATTAGTCACAGGCATGGAGTGGGGTGCGGGTGGGCTCGGTCTGATCGAGTGGAGTGTGGGCAGGGCTGCGGATTTGAAAGGAAGATTGACGAGCTCTGAAGCCACGTGCTAGTGTAGTCGGGACAATGGTGGATCCTATATGGCGTGAAGAGGGCTGACTTGAAGATTTGCATGCAACTGTAGCGTTTGTGTAGCGATGGGTGAATTATGTGTCTGGTTGTGAAAAAAAGTGGAGGGAAGTTGTTGATCTAGAGGTAGAAGTAGGTTTGGCTCATTGGGATTGTGTGTTTGAACGGAGGGGGATTACGCCAGTTGAGAAGAAGTTCGAGTGGAGGGTAGTGGTTGACCACGATGGGTTTATTGCAGAACTGGTTATGTACGCGTGAAGCATTGGCGATGGGCCATTAATCGGGCAGATTGGGCCATCTGAGTGGAATTTCGAGCGGAGGATAGTAGGGCAGCAGATCTCGCCATTAGAGTGGAAGTTGGAGTGGAGGATAGTCGTCGACCGCCCATCTTCTTCGGCGTTGATCGCCATTGACTTTCCATTTTCTTTGGTGTTGATAGTCGTCAACAACCCATCTTATTCAGTGCCAATTTTTGTTGACCGCCCATTTTCTTCAGCTTTGATTGTCGTCAACAACTCATCTTCTTCGGCAGTCCATCATTATTCGCAAGCTCCAGTCTCTGATACCAACTGATGCAGTGGATTGGCGGAAGGACTAGATCTGTTAGAAGAGATATAGAACAAATAACTAACTCAAGCTAAAAAGCTTCCAAGTATCATAATATGCATCATTGATCCTTCCCTTTCTTACAATACCTTGCTTATATAAGCTAGTAAGAGCATTCTAGAAATCATGTAACAAACTATGGTAAGCTTGTCCTAAGAAAAACTTTAACTATGATATTCCACATCAAAAATCAAGAGTCCTTGGTGTCTTGGCTTCCTCCATACGAGTGGCCAAGTAGCGAGCAACAACAAGCTATTGAGGTCGTGGACAAAATTGACTTTACGTAATGCGACATCTTCTGGATCTTTTGGCTAGATGATCGAGTTAGGCTTTGTTTGGGACAACTTTTTAAAACAACTTTATAATACAAAAAATTCTAGTTTAAGAAATTTTTATGCAAGAAAGCTGCTTTAAAATGTAATAAAAAAGTCGTCCCAAACGAGCCTTAATATTGTTGTGATAATCAAGTCAAGTATTTTTATCCGATATCAGACACCACCATCCGGGTGAAATGACAAAGCCTTAGCAATTAGAAGTGATTCAAACAGAGATAATGTAATCGAGTGGTTCCCCATAACCCAAGCTAAGTTATATATATATATATATATATTAAGATTGATTATTGAAAGATTAAGGGAGGTAAGGAAAAAAATGGTAAGCGAAGTATGCATATGAAGTACAAGCTATGTTGGATTTCTTATGACAAATTCAATCATGTGAATTATATAGATGTATTTATGAGGTTTAGATCCTTTTGAGAATGGATATTTATTAATTGGGAGTTCTACGTGGATTGTTTAAGCTATTTATGTTTTGTTGGATAATTTATTAATTTTTTATTTGGATTTTGTATTTTTTGGTTGGACCAAAGAACTTTTGCTTGAAAGTCTTAGCTCTCATTAATCAATAGACTATATATAATGAGCTGCATATGATCATAATTTTGTTGCTCTTATGTATACAACAACAACAACAATAACAACATTAAATCTTTATCCCACTATATGGGGTCAGCAACAAGAATCATTTTTCTCCATTACATCATGTTAAGAGTCAAATTGTCATTTAAATCTAATAAAAAATGTCATTTCTTCTAACTAAGTCTTTTTAGATCTACCTATAATGGATAAATTTTTTTTATAAATTAGGACATAAAGTAAAATTGATGACTAGTAAATGCGTATTATAGAAAGAAAATTATCATTGTAGCAACCACACTATATTATTATACTATTGAAATTTTTTATTACAATAAAAATCGGTGATAATTTGATCTGTCAACAAATCATATACAAGCCATTTTATTGATCGAAGCTCATCAAATTCACAATTTTTAAGAGGTCTTTAGGCCATATATTATAAGTGATATATACTTACCATTAATCTAATTCTCCTATAGAGTCTTGCCTTCACTCTCACCAATAGAGAGGGGGTGTCAAAGGACAAGACAAAAAACACACAACCAATTATCTCAAGCTCTCCGTTTTCGAGCAACAAAAGCTAATAATTTCTCTCATATCGTCTTCTGTCTACTTTTCGTAGCCAATATTACGAGTATGATCCAGGTGTCCGTTGTGGTTCAACCATCCATAGCTTGGCCGACGAGAAATGGATGCATCAAGGATGCCCGGAACTACCATGACCACTACAGAAAAATCACTCATTACCGACAGATTTTCGGCGGTCAATTTTCCGGCGGCTTTTCGGCGGTTTTCCGACTGAAGACAATAAAATAGCCTTTCCGGTGGAAGTTTCCAGCGGTTTTTTTCCGGCAGCTTTTCTAGCTTTCCGGCAGATTTTAAATAATATAAATAAAATAATTTAAAATTTAACTATTTAAATGATTTAAGTAAAAAAATTTAAAATTAAAATTATTACTTAAATTTTAATTTATTTTAAAATTTTATTTTCTTTGATTAGTAATTTTAAATTAATTAGTAATTATTAATTTTTTATTTTAAAATTATTATAAATTTTAATTTAAATGATTAAATTAATTAGTAAATATAACTTCAGTTTTTACATAATTATATAGTTTAAATATTAAAAATAAAAATTATATATTTTGCATTGTAGTATTGTGGTTATGTGTTTGATAATTTTTGAATCCACCACAGTTTGAATCCCGTAGGCAATGTACGGGCATGGCAGACCAACGGGCAGTCGGGCGTCCAGGCAGTTGGTCATCTCTATGGGAAGGCGTCCGGGCGGGCGGTTAGCGGGTAGTCGGGTAGCTGGGCGGGTAAAACAGCCGGAAAATGATCAATTTCTGTCGGAAAATGCCGCCGGTAATAGATGATTTTGCTGCAGTGGACATGGGCTTGTCCAGCATTTGAATGATCGACGACAAACCAGGGGGAAGGAAATATTAAGTTTGAGATAGCTATTCGTCACTCAGGGAAAAGACGCATGAAATAAAACATCTTTATTAAAATATGTTCCCTCTTAAATCAACCATAAAACCATACAACAGCAAACATGACAGCAATCACATAATGCAGAAGACAAACATGCAAACATATATAGTAATATTAGAGCGTAAACGAGCCACCATTTCAATAAAAAAACTCAAAGCTCTGCATTAGAGGGCATTGATTGAAATGTTCATGCCGCCGTCATGGCAGTGTCCAGGCACGCTGCAGATGAAGTAATTCATTCCTCTTTTTAGCCTAAGCTCGTCATGACCTGAATCGTACGTCTTAGAATTCGGATTTGGCTGACATGTTTCGTATTCGTGTCTGTTCACCCTCACCACGTTGTGAAATCCCGCTTGGTAATTGAAAACTGCTTCATACATGCACACTAATTAAGAAGGCCATAATGATAGATCACAGTGGAATTAAGAAACTGAAAGAAGGCTCACCGAGAACGTTATTGTGATAAAAAACTTTGCCTTTCGGCCAGCTAGAGACGCCGTAGGTCCAACCTTCATTGTCACCGACGACGTAATGGTTGGACTCGGTTGGCTTGCTTTTCAGAAGCAAGATTACGAGCAAAGCTACCCAAAGCCTCTGCTGTGCCATGACAAGCAAACTAACAAACACCTAAAGTGCGCGCCGAGAGAGTTTCAGAGAGGGAGAAGTTTATTCTTTGTTTAGGCTTTGGCGTGGAAGGAGAGAAGCTCGACGGGTTGGCTTTATAAGCTTGGCGCTGGCCGATAAGCGGCAAGTCAAGGGCAGCCAACTTATGATATTATTAATTAATTAATTGGAAAACCGGCCACCCACCGGTTATTTGAACGAATAATCCTGGTATAAAGACTTTAATATATTATTATTATTATTTTAATTATTTAAAATTATGATGGCATAATTAATTCCTCAACGGAACCTAGCAGAGCCAAATCACAAGCGCCGGGCTCACGCTTTGCTACTCCCCTCAAAGGAGGCGATGGAGCCGTTTGAGAGGGGATTCGAACATGGATTAGGGGGTTCCCAATCATGCTCGCCCATCAACAAAGCTAAGCCCGATGGATTTACAAAATTATTTGAAAGAGTCCAACATGAAAGCACTGCCAAATCAGTCACCATCTTACATAACAGTGCATAATATCTCACAACAAATGAGCTGCGTTTTCCCATGCAATTTGTTTTTCACATTGTCACAAATCATACATCTAGCAATATATACTATAGATGAAACAAAAATAATGGTACTATGAAAACTCAAATGACAAATAAGAAAATTATATTAATTTCACAATGGTTTAAGAGCTGATAACTCTCAACAACTACATATTAAATTCATCTTTTAACTATTGCTATAATTTTTAATTGAATTTTAATGATCATGGTCAAATCTTGAGGAGGCTAATTAGACTCACAAAAATTCATTTCATTATTAATTCCCTTCGGTGGTATCGACCCTTTAAGTTGGATTATACATCATTTATATCATAAAATAGGAGAGCACATGCTAACTTATTTCTGAATTTTTGGGTTAATTTAAGAATTTATGTCTTAATTCGATAAATATGTTGAGTAATTTGGGATGGTTGTGAGCTTTACAAAAAACTTACGACTTGATTTATTAGGTTACATGCCAGATAAATTCGATGTCGTGCTTTAAAAGTATGATGTTTACTTTGGTCTTTATTTTATTATAATTAATAATTGATATTTATTGTCCTAATTATAAGAAAATGATCACGAATGTGAAGGGTGGTAATCCTTGCTTTGCATACAAATATACAAACATACTTGTAATCAATTTTTTTATGATTAACACGTAAGCCTCTACGTGAATTTCTATCCAAAAAAAAAAAAAAAGAAAAAAAAGATACAAACATACTTTTGATTGATCACTTCTATAACATGCATTCTCTTTGGCATATCACTATCAAAGCCTTTACCAAAATATCTTTGTTTTTCATCTATTGATGTGTTACAAATAGTGAAATAATTAACAACTCTTCCCATCTTGCTGGCATCAACCAAATAAGAAAGACTCCTTCCAAAGAGTTTTAAATGAGGCCGGCTAGAGTAATGCAGTATTCCATCAATGTCTCTCAAAGTTGGACTATTCTATTCAAGCTTTATGTGAGAAATGATTCATACCTCCATAAAATTCATCCATCATACAAATGATCATCAGATCACTATGAATGACTCAATGAAGAGGCTATTGATGCTCACGACCAACCTACAATTCTCTCAACCTTCAAATAAGAGGATGCAAAATGTGTCTGGCATGGCCAATTCGGCAGTTCCTGCCTAATCCTGTTCCATTTTTAGCCATCTCGTTTGATTTATTGAGGGCTAGCCAAAATTTTCATCTAACAAATATATAATTTGTATATGATTTTCTTTTGCATTTGGTTATTTTTAGGAGTGTCAATATTTGACACGACACGACAACCCGACACCAACCCGACCCGATTTCAAAATGGGCCGGGTTCGGGTTGCCAAAATCGACACGTTTGAAAAACGGGTCGGGTTCGGGTTGACCCGACGAGTTGCCGGGTCAACCCGAAAACCCGTTGACAAAGAGCTGACCGCACTGCCCGACCTGCCCGCGAGGCTGCCAGCGCGGTGCCCCAGGTTTCCCGCGCGCTGCCTGCATCTACCCAAGTGGTCCCGAGGTTGCCCGCTGCTGCCCCGCCCTGCCTGCGCGTGCTCGCTGCTGCCCTGCCTGCCCGGGCCTGCCCGCGCGCACCCGCTGATGCCCGCGCCCGCCCACGCCCGCCCGCTTTCGTCCACGCTAGCCGCCGTCCGCCGTCCCGCCCGCCCGCCGCCCGGAGCACGCCGTTACGCCGTCCCGCCACCGCAACCGGGTCGGGTCGGGTCAACCCGGCAACCAGATGGGTCGGGTCCGGGTTCGAGAATTCGACCCGTTTACATACCTAGGTCGGGTTAGGGTCGACCCGTTTTAGCCCGGGTCAATTCCGAGTTCAACCCGAACCCGACCCAAAACCTGGTTTTGACACCCCTAGTTATTTTTCTTAATACGAAAATGTAACAATCAAAAGATTAGAAAATTATTTTAAAATAAAAAAATAAAAATATGAAATTTATGTATGAAGTGGAGCCAACGGCGCTATGACAAGTAGCATTGCAACTCTATGCATGAGAGCACAATGGTGGCAGAAAATGCTGGTGTGCTGCTTGTGTCTTTGTTATACAGTAACTCTGAAATGTACATGCAATGTTGTGACATTGGGTCTGAGCGTTGCGACGCTAGGCCACTAAAAAATATTTTTTTAATATTTTATCCCTCAAATATCTCTCCATTGCCTCTCCCTCACTCATTCAGCTGGCTTGCACGAGAAGAAGGAAAGGGAGAGTGAGAGGAAGGAAGGGAGGAGGACAGAGAAAGTCCATTTTTGATCATTTTCTTACGTTGTTCCTTTAACAAAAAGTGTTCTAATCATTGCAAGTAACTATCATCTTACTTCTATTTTCAATTACTTTGATTTCTATGAATTTATCTCTTCTAAATCTGCCAAATAATATATTATCTTCTGATTTCATAGTTTTCACCATATAACTTTTGGTATGTTATATATTTGATCATTCTGAACGATTCGATATGATTTCATTATATTTTTACTGGTTAAATACTTGTATAAAAATTTCTGGGTAAAATGAGTAGAAAAAATGCATACTAAAAAAGGACTGAAAGGATTTACTGTGATTGACATGATAATACTAAAATATGATATATGATGAAATATTTAAAGCGATTAAATGATGCTGATTGATATGATAAAATGATGTACTGACTAATATTAGATCAATGATAAGAGTACAGATGATCGTACTGATACCTCAACGATAAAAGTGCGATTGTTCATATTGATACCTCAATGATAAAAGAATGGCTGATTGCATATTGATCATAGTTCAATGTTTGATTAATGGATATAAGGAATTGACAATATAATAAAGATTTAAAAAGAAAAAAAGAAAAGAAAAGAAAAGAAAATAAATTCTTTCACTATAAATCTCGAGTCGTGACGGGGAATAAGTAAAAAACATGGATCAAGTCAAGCATAAGTTACCAAATTACTAATTAACGATGAATTTTGGTCATTTTCCTGGGGAAATGGCCCAAAAAAAATATCATTTTTCCTGTAGTTTTTTACACAATATGCAAGCAGGTTAATGGAAGAGCATATCTAATCATACGTATGGTTACCCATGGAAGATAGTAGCTTTCACCTAAACATCTTGATGGATATATAATGATATATGATTCAAGAGTCACGAGAT
This sequence comes from Dendrobium chrysotoxum, assembly GCA_019925795.1. Taxonomy (NCBI): domain Eukaryota; kingdom Viridiplantae; phylum Streptophyta; class Magnoliopsida; order Asparagales; family Orchidaceae; genus Dendrobium; species Dendrobium chrysotoxum. The sequence continues at coordinate 9,709,407 of CM034306.1, read as the reverse complement.
TTTTCTCATACAATATATCAGCTTTAATGGGGTTTATTTGATATGGTGTGAGTTTTTCACAGGCACAAGTCCCCGTGGTTAATTACATCTTAGGCCTCAACCTAATTATTTGTTGCGGGTTATGGGTTATCTAATGGACTAAACTTTATGAAATTTTTAAACAAATGTTTATAACCCTATAAACTATATACAACTTGATTTTGGGAGCTTTATATATATGTTGTATTATAAAAGTTATTCTTAATCAAAGTTTTAACTAAAAGTTAAAATATACCCCAATCTATTGGATGAAATGGCTTGCTCTTGGGCTCGTTTGCTTCGTAAGAATGAGAGGAACAACTTCTATGAAGGACTCTCCTCTTGGAAAATGCTTGGATCAAAAGTTACGGTGACTAGAAGAAAAATGACCTAAGTGTCACCTTGAACCTCCTCTCCAACAACCTTTTGACGGCAGGAAAGAGTAGGGAAGTCGGAGCTCCAGCAACGAAATGGAAGCAATGAGAGCTATGGAGATAAAATCTAATGGAAGATGTGTGTGTATGAGGGATTTGGAGAGTTTTTCCCTATTCTAAGTGATGGGGTTTGCATGGAGGGGCTGGATGGCTTGGAGCTCTCTCTTGAATATTGCTTGCTAAGTATCCCTTGAGGTTAGATGGGCAGCTTTTGGGGAGGAGAGGACAAGCTAAGGTAGAAAGCTCATTTTGTCATGTTGGATGGGGGTACCATTTGAGTTTGATTTGGGTTGAACCAAGGCTTAGTTTGGGTTCAAAATCCTCCTAAAAATAATTTAGAGTGGTTTGGAAGGGTTCAAATCAATTGGTCTATGGTTAAGAGATCAATCTAAGCATTTTGCAAATTTTGCCCTTTTGGGTATTTTTGGAATCTTTAATTATTTTAACTACTTTGACCGGTCAAATTTGGTTAAGGTGACTATGATAGACCATGGGGGTCCCTAGAAGACATGTGGCATGCATGCATGAGATTTGACCAACTTTGACTTTTTTGAATATTTTAAAATTTTTAAATAGGTTTGACCACTTTGACCTGTCAATTTTGTAAAGATGACTCACCTATGCTTTGGACTCATCACATTAAGGGATATGAGTTCGAAATTTGAAATTTATGTATGAGACCAAAAACGAGGTCAACAACTTCTTTAGAAAACAACAATAAAATTGTCTCAAATAAAACCTAAGAAAAAACTAAGTTGAGGAAATAGAAAGAAAATAAAAAAAAAAGAAATCAAACACTATCTAAAGTGATTATTTACTGCATACTATGATGATTTGTGAACTCATCATTCCAATCTCTTCGGCAACAGCATTTTCAGTACCAACCCTCTAATTTGTGAACAAAAAAATCACTTTTATTTGAACCAAAAAATCACGCCAGCAATATCCACTTTTAAGGAACACTTGTAAAACTCACTTTTGTTTCTCTCTTACACTTCTTGATTCTACTTCATACAAAATTCAAAGACACCACACCTATTTATACAAGTGACACCCCCAATAGAATTGTGCCAACACATTTGAATCCAATGTCTACTATTAACTCTCTAGAATATTCTCCTATCTTCATTTACAAAAGTCATTAATTACATATTCTAGAATTCTATAAATAACTCTTTTAGAATATATTTCTAGAATCCTCTAAAACAATCTTCATAAAATGAGACTATAATTTTATAAGGACTTTATTTAGATCATGGGATCAATTAAAAGAGCCAATTAACTAAATCAAGTTTTATTTTCAACATATTTGATGACTTCATATCAATTGGGGATTCGTTAGTGATAGAATGTCGATGAAATTATGGCTTAGATTGGAGAAAAATCGGCAATATTGCATGCGGGATGAGATCTCATCTATTTTACTCTATCGATAATGGCAATCATCATTCACTATTTAAAGACCCTTCGTTGTAAAATTAAGACTATATGAGTTGTTTAATTTTCATGCTCTTATGTATCTCTTGTTGCATGCTAATGCTTAGGTGAAAGTTTAAGACAAGACACTGCATGAGCTGGAATGAGGAGAAAATTTTTAACAAATTTTTTTAATAATTTATGCTTTGTGTTCATATAGGATGCTTGATTTAAATTTTTTGCATATAGAGGACAATTTATAGTTTGTCTCTCCTGGTGATAACACTTAGTTTGGTTGGCAAAGGGACCTTATAACTGCAATCTAGGCATGGATGACTACTTGATCTATAGATTTTGATGTGGGATAGAGCTAGCCTTTCAGGAATAATTGATGTAGTGGATTGTTGGAAGAACTGGATCTGCTAGAAGAGATAAAGAACAAGTAACTAACTCAAGCTAAAAAGCATCAAAATATCATACTATTCATTAATCCATCCCTTTCTTACAATACCTTGCTTATATAAGCTAGTATGAATATTTTAGAAATCATGTAACAAACTATGGTAAGCTAGTCCTAAGGAAAACTTTAGCTATGATGTTCCACATCATACTCCCCTTGTGTTAGAAGAGTTTGAAATATTATCATCCACTAACTCAAGGAAATGATTCTTTACATGCACCTAAACCCTAATATTCCAAGAGATGGAAACCCTTTGTGGCACTTCATCAAACATCTTGTGAGCTGATTTATACATAAAAGAATCATCTTTCAGCCCATGTGCAACAAACACAAGTTTCATTATATCCCTAAGATAGTTTCCCCTGTATATTAGTAATATTTCTTCTTGCAAATTATCTCTATTTTCCATCGCATCAACCAAGCTTTTCCTATTTTCCTAGAAGAATCTGTTAAAAGGGTGACCAGGGGTAGACTTGTGGTAAGTATGCTATAGAAGGCGGCAGCTATCACTTTGCAAAACTTGGTTGAATTCTGAATCACCTGCTAACACCTCTTGTTCCATAGCTGCAACCTTAACTAGGGGTAATACATAAAATTGAGAAATTTTTTCTAAAGCCCCACATATGATCTAACTAAGCCTTTGGGAATGGACATCTAATTGAGTAATCCAAGCTTCAAACTTCCATGACACCAAGCTTCATATTCTTGCTGGTTGAGAAAATCAAAAGTTATAAATATATGTATTAACTAATGGTAAAATGATGGATTTTACAAGAAAAAAATTTGGCGACCATAGGTTGAATTCCTTAACTTGCTCAAATTTCTCAATTATTTTCTTTTTTGTGATATTTCATCATGACCTTAAAGCATCATCAATTTCTTTTTAATCTATTGCAAAAACATTCAATATATTTCCATCTATTCTATTTGAAGCCTCCTGCAGCTCTTTCTCTAAATTTTATGATTCATCTCTCAAAATAACCTCATCTGATTGGCAATTAATCATATCTGATGAAAGCTTTTGAACATCTTCATCTACAAATTGAAAATTTAATTCAGCAATGTCGGAAGCTTCCTTCTCAAATACATGTGATCAAGAAATTCCATAAAAGTATCCATCATCTAATAACTTTAGGCTAGTGATGACACTAAACATTAGAGGAGTTTTCTTTTGCTCCAACTTGCTCTGGAAAACCTTGGCTGAACTGGAGTTTGTGTGTGCGAAATAAAGCACACGGATTTGGGATCGGGGTCGGTTCATGTGTGTGGGAGGCGGAGGAGGTTCGATGAATTGTTCTTAGCCGCAAATAGCGATTTCTCTTTTGATCAGGAGTTCGCTAGCCTCGGCCGCACTAGTGCCGAGGATAATCCTTGTATTGGCCTCTGAAACTTTAGGTTGGAGGATAGATGATTTTGAGACATCCGAAACCTTCATTATTGACTTACTAAAATTCTTTCTATGCATTAGGTTATTGCCATGAAGTGTTGTAGATATTTCAAAAACTCTAAAAGTTGTGATCGCGTTTCCATCGTTCTTGGCTTGTTTCGATCCTTTGGTTGCTGGTGTTGAATCGGACAAGTGAGCCACTGCTTGGTCGAACCTATCCACACCATCTTCAATTTTTTTAGCTTCTTCCTCAACAGAGGTGGAACATATGCACAAATAGCACATGAGCGTGAGGTTGGGCATGGAATCACTACAGCTGAGTGGGAGCGAGAGCAAAATGTTGGGGCCGAAATCATGCTGGAGAGGGTATGGATTGCGGCTCTGGTCGCGAGAGGAAATGGAGGTTGAGATCAATCACAGGCATGGAGTGGGGCGCGGGTGGGCTCGGTCTGATCGAGTGGAGCGCGGGCAGGGCCGCTAGTTTGTAAGGAATATTGATGAGCTCTGAAGCCACGTGCTAGTGTAGTCAGGGTAATGGTGGATCCTGCATGGTGTGAAGAGGGCTGAATCAAAGATTTGCGTCCAACAGCAGCTGTTTATACAGCAATGGGCGAATTGCGTGTCTGGTTGCAAAAGAAAGTGGAGGTAAGTTATTGATCTGGAGGCAGAAGCATGGTTTGGCTCATTGGGATGTGTGTTTGAATGGGGGGATTACACCACTTGAGAAGAAGTTTGAGTGGAGGGTAGTGGTCGACCACGATGGGTTCATTGTAGAACTTGTTGCGTATACGTGAAGCATTGGCGATGGGTCATTGATCGGGCAGATTGCACTATCTGAGTGGAATTTCGAGCGGAGGATAGTCGGGCGGCAGATCTCGCCAATTGGAGTGGAAGTTGGAGCGGAGGATAGTCGTCGACCGCCCATCTTCTTCGGCGTCGATCATCGTCGGCTTTCCATTTTCTTCGGTATCGATAGTCATCAACAACCCATCTTAATCAGCGACAATTTTATTCGACTGCCCATTTTCTTCAGCTTCGATTGTCGTCGATAACCCATCTTCTTCGGCAGTCCATCATTATTTGCAAGCTCCAGGCTCTGATACCAACTGATGTAGTGGATTAGCGGTAGAACTAGATCTGCTAAAAGAGATTTATAAAATATAATAATATGCATCATTGATCCTTCCCTTTCTTATAATACCTTGCTAATATAAGCTAGTAAGGATACTCTAAAAATCATGTAACAAACATGTAACAAACTATGATAAGCTAGTCCTAAGAAAAACTTTAGCTATGACATTCCACATCAACAATCAAGAGTCCTTGGTGTCTTGGCTTCCTCCATACGAGTGGCCAAGTGGCGAGCAACAACAAGCTGTTGAGGTCGTGGACAAAATTAACTTTATGTAATGCGACATCTTCTGGATCGTTTGGCTAGATGATCGAGTTAGGCTTTATTTGGGACAACTTTTTAAAAAAGCTTTATAGTACAAAAATTTCTAGTTCAAGAAATTTTTATGCAAGAAAGCTGCTTTAAAAAGTAATAAAAAAATTATCCAAAATGAAGCCTTAATATTATTGTGATAATCAAGTCAAGTATTTTTATCCGATCAGACACCACCATCCGGGTGAAATGACAAAGCCTTAGCAATTAGATGTCACTACAGGAAAACAAGAAAATACTGGCAAAATTTCCGGCGGATATAGTTATGCCGAAATCAACGACGGCATTACCGGCGGATTGTTCCGCCAGTAACCTTACGACGGCATTTGGTAACGTTCCGGTGGCTGAACCACCGGAATTGCGTTGGTGTTTTCAATATACCGACGCATATTCCGCCGGTAATATCCAGCGGATATTCCGGCAGATTTACCGCCGGGTTAATTAAAACCCGACGAAGTATTACTGGCGGATAAGCCGCCGGTAATTGGGCCGGCGGAATTTCTGCCAGAAATTACGCCAGTAATTTCAATATATCAGCCCCGTGCCCTCGACTTCAGGTCATTCTGCTTCCGCTTCCGCTTAGGTTCGTTGCTTCGATGACGTCCCTGCTCAGTTGACGACGCGCCTGCCCTTGAGCTCTGTCGACGACGTCGCTCTTCGATGGAAATATTTTCGGTCGCTCTGTGTAGGTAACTTTCTCCCTTTCGCATTCTTCCCTCCGGTCAGTTCGCCCTCATTTGACGAACTTCTCTCCTTCGACGCAGTTCGACTTCTCTCCTTAACGCGCGCTGGTCGACTTCGCTCCGTTGACGTTTGGCCGGGAGCTCCCTTGCTGTTTAGGTAACTTTCTCCCTTTCGCATTCTTGATTTTTTGCTTTAGTCATGGATGTTCTCACTAGACATTTGTAAGAGGATGTACATTGTGCTTTTTGCTCATGAAATTATTCTTGTTGATAGGACTATAGAGGGAGTTGAAGGTAAACTAGAATTGTGGAGGTCAACCTTAGAGTCTAAGGGTTTTCGCTTGAGTAGATCTAAAACAGAATATATGGAGTGTAATATTAGTAATGATAGACCTAGTGAGGGGATTGTGACTTTGGGTGATCAAGTCATGGATGTTCTCACTAGACATTTGCAAGAGGATGTACATTGGTGTATGCTTTTTGCTCATGAAATTATTCTTGTTGATAGGACTATAGAGGGAGTTGAAGGTAAACTAGAATTGTGGAGGTCAACCTTAGAGTCTAAAGGTTTTCGCTTGAGTAGATCTGAAACGGAATATATGGAGTGTAATATTAGTAATGATAGACCTAGTGAGGGGATTGTGACTTTGGGCGATCAAGTCAAGGATGTTCTCATTAGACATTTGCAAGAGGATGTACATTGGTGTATGCTTTTTGCTCATGAAATTATTCTTGTTGATAGGACTATAGAGGGAGTTGAAGGTAAACTAGAATTGTGGAGGTCAACCTTAGAGTCTAAAGGTTTTCGCTTGAGTAGATCTAAAATGGAATATATGGAGTGTAATATTAGTAATGATAGACCTAGTAAGGGGATTGTGACTTTGGGCGATCAAGTCATTAATAAGAGTACACGTTTTAGATATCCAAGTAGGATGGTTGAAGTGGAGGAATGCATCGGGCATATTATGTGAAAGAAAAGTACCCCTCAAACTTGAAAAATTATTATGTATGGATAGCGGAATCGAAAGGTACCGAGCGGTACTGCTGTCGGTATTGAGTGGTACCGCGCTCGGTACCGAGCTCGGTACCGCGCCCCTAATGATGTAAATTGCATAACTTTTTATTAACTTTTATAGGAGGAGTATACACGGCTTTGAGAGAGTCAGGCTGCAACAGGTGAAGGTTCTTTTGCTGGATCAACAGACTATTCTGATTACCGCACTTGGTCGCAAGCGATAGGAGGAATGCAGCATGGATGAATATACGTGTTAGGCTCGCAGGCCTATGCATATGAAGGGCAGTCATCTAGTGGCGGCAATTTTTCATCTAGTACCCAGGAGTCTTTATATACCCAAAAGATAGCTTCCCTTACAGTCGAGCTAGAATAGGTACGGAAAGCCCAAGCTGATTGATAGATACAAATGCAGCAACAGCAGATGCAGATACAGCAGCAACAAGCTCAAATGTTAGAAGAAATGAAAAAGAAGAGGGAGCAGATGAGTAGTGGTAGGAGTACAGCATCACCTGAGGATGAAACTGAATGAGAGTAGACATTATTTATCTATTTTACTGATATGGACATCTATTTTTATATGTTTTTTTGGACATATTTATCTATTTGCTGTTTGAACATGTTTAGATATTTGTTGATGATACTTTTCTTATATATGTTTATTGTATACATGTTTAATTATTCCTTATCTGGATGATGCTCTTCTGGTTTGTGTAACTGTTGATATTGTAGAATATATATGGTGTTGTAATTTTTTGTATGCATGTATAAATGTGGAAATCACTTTTCAAAGTGAGGAAGGTTTTTTTTTCTGCTACAGGTTTTCGGCGGATTATCCGCCGGTACCTGTGACGGAAATACGATATGACGACATTTCCGGCGGAATATGCGACGGAACTTCTGACGGATAGTTCGACGGTGCAATCCGACGGTAAAAATCGGCATCGCTTTTTATTGCGGTGGAATATCCGCCGGTAATTCCGGCAGACATTTTCCGCCGGTAATTCCGGCGGCTTATTCGCCGAAACACAGCGACAAAAAAGGTGTCGGGTTATCAAATATATCCGCCGGTTGTCAGCCGGAACATCTGCCGGAAATACTTCCGGCGAAAAAAATGCGACGGAAATATTTTTCCAACTCGCGTTTTACCGTCAGAGAGTTTTCCGTTAGAAATCCGCCGGAAACATATTATTTCCGGCGCATTTTTCACTTTACCGGCGGATTTTGTCCGCCAATAATAGCTATTTTTCCTGTAGTGTGTGATTCAAACAGAGATAATGTAATCATGTGGGTCCCCATAACCCAAGCTAAGTTATACATATAATATATTGTTTTTTTTTAAGATTGATTATTGAAAGATTAAGGGAGGTAAGGAAAAAATGGTAAGCGAAGTATGCATATGAAGTACAACTATTTTGAATTTCTTATGACAAATTCAATCATGTGAATTATATAGATGTATTTATGAGGTTTAGATCCTTTCGAGAATGAATATTTATTATTGGGAGTTCTACGTGGATTGTTTAAGCTATTTATGTTTTGTTGGATAAGTGATTAATTTTTTATTTGGATTTTGTATTTTTTGGTTGGACCAAAGAATTTTTAGTTGAAAGTCTTAGCTCTCATTAATCAATAGATTATATATAATGAGCTGCATATGATAATAATTTTGTTGCTCTTATGTATACAACAATAACGACAACAGCAACATTAAGTCCTTATCCCACTGCATGGGGTTAGCAACATGAATCATTTTTCTCCATTACATCATGTTAAGAGTCAAATTGCCATTTAAATCTAATAAAAAATGTCTTAACTAAGGCTTCGTTTGGGACGGCATTTTTACTGCTTCTTAAAACAACTTTTTAGTAAAAAATTAAAATTTTTGTATTAAAAAGCTGCTTTAAGAAGCAGTAAGAAAGCTGTCTCAAACGAAGCCTAAGTCTTTTTAGATCTACGTATAATGGATATATTTTTTTTATAAATTAGGACAAAGTAAAAATTATGACTAGTAAATGCTTATTATAGAAAATAAATTATTATTGTCGCAACCACTATATTATTATACTATTGAAATTTTTTATTACAATAAAAATCGGTGATAATTTGATCTGTCAACAAATCATATATAAGCCATTTTATTGATCGAAGCTCATCAAATTCACAATTTTTAAGGGGTCTTTAGGCCATATATTATAAGTGATATATACTTACCATTAATCTAATTCTCCTATAGAGTCTTGCCTTCACTCTCACCAATAGAGAGGGGGTGTCAAAGGACAAGACAAAAAACACACAACCAATTATCTCAAGCTCTCCGTTTTCGAGCAACAAAAAGCTAATAATTTCTCTCATATCGTCTTCTGTCTACTTTTCGTAGCCAATATTACGAGTATGATCCAGGTGTCCGTTGTGGTTCAACCATCCATAGCTTGGCTGACAAGAAATGGATGCATCAAGGATGCCTGGAACTGCCATGACATGGGCTTGTCCAGCGTTTGACCGATCGACGACAAGCAAGCGGGGAAGGAAAAATATTAAGTTTGAGATAGCTATCTTCTTCGTCACTCAGGGAAAAGACGCATGAAATAAAATATCTTTATTAAAATATGTTCCCTCTTAATTAAATCAACCATATAACCATACAATTACAGCAAACATTACAGCTACCACATGATAAATTGATAATGCAGAAGACAAACATGCAAACATAGTAATATTAGAGCGTAAACAAGCCACCATTTCAATAAAAAAACTCAAGGCTCTGCATTAGAGGGCATTGATTGCAATTTTCATGCCGGCGAGCTTGCAGTGTCCAGGCAGGCTGCAGATGAAGTAATTCATTCCTTTTTTTAGCCTGAGCTCGTCATGACCTGAATCGTGCGTCTTAGAATTCGGATTTGACTGACATGATTCGTATTCATCTTTGTTCACCCTCACCACGTTGTGAATTCCAGCTTGGTAGTTGAAAACTGCTTCATACATGCACAGTAAGAAGGCCATAATGATAGATCACAGTGGAATTAAGAAACTGAAAGAAGGCTCACCGAGAAAGCTATTGTGATAAAAAACTTTGCCATTCGGCCAGCTAGAGACGCCGTAGGTCCAACCGTCATTGTCACCGACGACGTAATGGTTGGACTCGGTTGGCTTGCTTTTCAGAAGCAAGATTACGAGCAAAGCTACCCAAAGCCTCTGCTGTGCCATGACAAGCAAACTAACAAACACCTAAAGCGCGCGCCGAGAGAGTTTCAGAGAGGGAGAAGTTTATTCTTTGTTTAGGCTTTGGTGTGGAAAGAGAGAAGCTCGACGGGTTGGTTTTATAATCTTGGCGCAGGCCGATAAATGTTGTGAAGGGCAGCCAACTTATGATATTATTAATTAATTAGAGAACCGGCCACCCATCGGCTATTGGATAATTTTAATATTAGAAGAAGATGAGAAACTAATAAAAATTGTGGTTCCACCCTTTAGATTACACACTAATTTCTTAATTTCTGGCTTATTAATTTAGGTTATTATGAGGCTTCCGTTTCGGACCCAATTTTTGTCATTATTTTTTTGCTGTTTTTTAAAAAAATTTAAAAATATATATATTGAAAAATGACTATAGAGCTAAAATATGTGACAACATCAATAAGCTTTGATTGTTTCGAAATTTTTGTTGTGGCATAGATCAGTCAAATTTGAGAAAATTTAAATGTTATTTAATTTTATTCATTATGCAAATGAGTTAAATTTTTTGTTTATGAGCAACTCATTATTTTATCGAATTAAATATGAGGTATTTATAATTATAAAATTTAATAAATTTTATTGAGTTGAATTTGATCGATCAAATCTCTATTTTATATTTAGCTCATTAACACTGCTCACTACAGAAATATTAACAATTTTCGTCAGAAAGAAACCTTTTAAATCCGTCGGAAATCCATCATAAACCTTTCAAATCCGCCAGTAATACGTAATTTTCCTGTAGTGATTGTTATCAGGTCCCAAGTCTTAGTTTAGAAAAATAGAGAGTAGAGTTAGTTAGTCGACAATCAATATAAAATTTATCGAATAATCATGATATGAAGACTTTAATATATTATTATTATATTGTTGTTGTAATTATTTTAATTTGTACAAAATTATTTGAACTAGTCCAACATGAAAGCACTGCCAAATCAATCACCATCTTACATAACATTGCATAATATCTCACAACAAATGGGCTGTGTTTTCCCATGCAATTTGTCTTTCACGTTGTCACAAATCACACATCTAGCAATACATACTATAGATGAAACAAAAATAATGGTCCTTCGAAAACTCAAATGACAAATAAGAAAATTATATTAATTTCACAATGGTTAAAGAGCTAATAACTCTCAACAACAACTACATATTAAATTCATCTTTAACTATTGCTATAATATTTAATTGAATTTTAATGATCATGATCAAATCTTGAGGAGGCTAATTAGACCCACACAATTTCATTTCATTATTAATTCCCTTCGATTGTATCGACCCTTTTAAGTTGGATTATACATTATTTATATCATAAAATAGGGGCACACAAGCGAGCTTATTTCTCAATTTGGTGAAGATAAACGGAGAGTTTTAGTATTATGAATATTATATTTTTGGGTTAATTTAAGAATTTATGTCTTAATTCAATAAATATCTTTATTTTTTTTTATTTTATTTAGGGGAAACCCATATAGGGCCTACGCGTTAATATTGAAAAGGATTATAAGTCTATTAAAGGGTCGATAGCTCACTAATGCTCAAAGAACTACAATCAAAAAGACAAAAAATACCTACAAGCCAAAGATCCCTACCTACTTACGACTTGATTTATTAGGCTACATGTCAGATAAATTCGATGTCGTGCTTTGAAGGTATGATTTGATGAGCACTTTATTGATTTAACCATGAGATTGAGGCTTGCAACATCATATTAAGGAAGGCTCAATGGTGGGTTTTACATTCTTACCTTGTAGTCAAGGTACCCTAACCCATAGCATTCATTTTATTTGAGTTTGTACTGACTTAGGTCTTTATTTCATTATAATTAAATAATTGATATTTATTGCCCTAATTATAAGGAACTGATCACGAGTGTGAAGGGTGGTAATCCTTGCTTTGCATACAAATATACAAACATACTTGTAATCAATTTTTTGATGATTAACACGTAAGCCCCTATGTGAATTTCTATCAAAAAAAAAAAAAAAAAAAACATACAAATATACTTTTGATTGGTTACTTCTATAACATGCATTCCCTTTGGCATATCACTATCAAAATCTTTAGTAAAATATCTTGGTTTTTCATCTATTGATTTGTTACAAATAGTCAAATAATTAACAACTCTTCTTATCTTTCTGGCATCAACCACATAAGAATGACTCCTTCCAAAGAGTTTTAAATGAGGCCTGCTAGATCTTAGGAGTTGATCTCGATATTCTTAAGTAATGTAGTATTCCATCAATGTCTCTCCAAGTTGGGCTATTCTATTCAAGCTTTATGTGAGAAATGTTTCATACCTCCATAAAATTCATCCATCATACAAATGATCATCAGATAACTATCAATGAGCTAGGCCGGCTATTGATGCTCACGACCAACCTACAATTCCCTCAACCTTCAAATAAGAGGAGGCAAAATGTGACTGGCATGGCCAATTCGGCAATTAATTCCTACCTAAGCCTGTTCCATTATTAGCCATCTCGTTTGATTTATTGAGGGCTATCCATATTTTCATCCTAAAAAATAGATTTTGTATATGATTTTCTTTTGCATTTGGTTATTTTTCTTAGAACGTACGGAAATGTAACAACCAAAAGATATGAAAGTATTTTAAAATGAAAAAAAAAAAAAAAATCTAAAATTTTTGTATGAAGTGGAGCACAACGGCGCTATGCTATGGCAGGTAGCATTGCAACTCTATGCATGAGAGCACAGTGGTGCCAAAAAATGCCAGTGTGGCGCTTGTGTCTCTGTTTTACAGTAACTCGAAAATTTACATGCAGTGTTGCGATACTGGGTCTAAATTTTCATAAAAGCATAATCTGGATTTCATAAATTTTCACCATATAACTTTTGGTATGTTATAGATTTAATCATTCTAATGATTTGATATGAATTTATTGTATTTTTACTGATTAAATATGTGTATAGAAATTTCTAAATAAAATGAGTAGGAAAAATACATACTAAAAAAGGACATAAAGGATTTACTGTGATTTACATCATAATACTAAAATATGATATGTAATGAAATAATTGAGCAATTAAATGATGTTGATTGATGTGATAGAATAATGTATTGACTAATATTAGATCAACGATAAGAGTACAGATGATCGTATTGATACTTCAATGATAAAAGTACGGTTGATCATACTAATACCTCAATGATAAAAGTGCGTCTGATCGCATATTGATCTTGTTTCAATGGTTGATTAATGAATATAAGGAATTGGCAAGAAAATAAGGATTGAAAAGAAAAATAAAAAAGAAAAAGAAATTTTTTCACTATAGAACTCGGGGTGTGACATGGAATAAGTAAAAAAATATAGATCAAATGAAGCATAAGTTACCAAATTACTATGCCATTTATTGAAATAATAGAATCCTTATATATACACTAAGGTTTCGTTTGGATCAGCTTTTGACCACTATTTTTTGCTGCTTTCAAAAAAATTTTATACCGAAAAGCATATGTGGTTCTGCGAAAAGGACCAGCTTGTAAGGGTTAAAACGAAAAGAGTATGATTGCATTATCTCGTACGACAAAACAATTGTACACCTTAATTATAGGAAAAATGCAAATCACCAATAGAAAATTTTTTGCCCGGATAGCTTTCTGAAGGATTTCGGGCGGATTTTTGACAGATTTTCGATAAAATTTCAAATTTTTTGGGTAATTAATTAAATTAACTAATTAATAAATAAGTTTAAATTAATTTAATTAACTAATTTAACAAATTATGTAAATAAACTAATTAACTAACTAAAATTAACTAATTAAATAATTAAAATGGGTTCTACGAGCAGGCAACGAGTCGGTACATGGGAGGTCTAGTATAGGTTCAGACTTGTGATGGCAGTGGGTTCAACAGGCTGGTAGAAAGCGGGTCCAGACTTGAAAATGAGGAGAAGAATTCTAATAAAGAAAAAATATATTTTTCTAAAATCTTTTTTTTTTTAAATTTCCGATAGAAATTGCTGCAGGAAAAATTTCTAGTCCATTTTTTTTGCAAATAATAATTTTTTGACTCGTGATTTACTGTTGAAAAATTTTTCGTCGAGTATTTTAAAAGTTGTTCACAATTAAAGTTTTAACTAAAAGTTGAAATATACCCCTATCTAGTGGACGAAATGGCTCGTTCTTGGACTCGTTTTCTTCGTAAGAATGAGAGGAACAACTTCTATGGGGACTCTCCTTCTGAAAAATGCTTGGATTAAAAGTTACGATGACTGGAAAAATGACCTAAGTGTCACCTTGAACCTCCTTTTCAACAAGCTTTTGATGGTGGGAAAGAGTGGGGAAGTGAATGAGGCTCCAACAACAAAATGGAAGCAATGAGAGCTCTGGAGATAAACTCTAATGGAAGATGTGTGTATGAGGGTTTTGGGGAGTTTTGCTATATTCTAAGTCATGGGGTTTGAACGGAGGGTTGGGATCATGGGCGGATCCCCCATGTGCTAAGGGTGGTCAAATGCCCACCCTCAAAAAAAAAAAATTAAATATTTAGAGGGGATATTTTGAAATATTTTGAATATTTTGGATATTTTGCCCCCCCCCCCCCCCCTTAAAAAATATTATTGCCCTAATTTTATCAATCCTAAGCTTTTTTGCCCATCCCTCACAATTTTTTTTTTTTTACCCACTCTGAAAAAAGAAGCTGGATCCGCCCCTGGTTGGGATGGCTTGGAGCTCTCTCTTGGATGCTTGCTAAGTATCCCATGAGATTAGGCGGGTAGCCTTTGGGCAGGAGAGGGCAAGCTAAGGTGTAAAGCTCATTTTGTCATGTTGCATGGGGGGACCGGACCATTTGAGTTTGATTTGGGTTGAACCAAGGCTTAGGTTGGGTTCAAATACTACTAAAAAATATTTTAGAGTGGTTTGGAAGGGTTCAAATCGGCTGGTCTAAGGTTAGGAGATCTATCTAAGCATTTTGCCAATTTTGCCCTTTTGGGTATTTTTGAAAATTTTAATTATTTTGACTACGTTGACCGATCAAACTGGTTAAGGTGACTAGGATAGACCATGGGGGGTCCCTAGTCGATACGTGACATGCATGCATGAGATTTGACCAACTTTGACTTTTGTGAATAATTTAAAATTTTTAATAGGTTTGACCACTTTGACCGCTCAACTTTGTCAAGATGACTTACCTATGCTTTGGACTCATCACATTAAGAGATATGAGTTCGGAATTTGAAATTTATGTATGAGATCAAAAATGAGGTCAACAGCTTCTTAAAGAAAACATAGAAGAAGAAATCAAACGGTATCTGAATAGATTATTTACTGCATGCAACGAAGATTTATGAACTCATCATTCCAATCTCTTCGGCACCAACATTTTCAGTACCAACCCTCTAATCTGGAAGAGATTATTTTTTTTCTTAATTCTTTGATAAGTTTTTTGTTTTTTGCTCGTCTCTTGTATGATCCATGCATGCATTTGGCGTTGAGTACTTCTCAAAGTGACAAGATTTTATGTATAATTGATGAACCTTTGATCTTTAAATGTTCATATATAGAGTTAAGTTATTGCCAAAAAAAATGATGAGGACCTCAAATTAAGAACCTTCTTTATTAAGAGTGCCTTAAATTAAAAACATATTTTAGTATTTTTTATCCAAATGAGTTTGCGTGTAAAAAACAAATGAATATTAATAATGAGCTTTTCAGACCTCAAATTTTTTTGTTATTTTGCTTTTCAAAAACAGCTACAATTTCATTTGAATATATTTTCTTGCTGTACTTTCAAAATTTTATGTGGTGGAAAGCTGTTTTTATCGTCAAAATAATTAAGTTACTTTCTCTACAAGAACTTCACAACCAACTTTATAAAAAGCTGTTTCAAACAGATTCTAAATTTCAGTTCAGATGTCTCACAATCATTAAAATTACTTCAAGATGATCAATGCAATACAATTTTTAATCAACTCCCTATCATTGCATCATCTCAAAATAAATCTTTTAATTTTTTTTGCAACCCAATTTTTTCTTTCTAGATATATAGACGAGCTTGATTATAAGAGGGGCTTCACTCCATGAAAACAAAATCGATTAGCCTTTTTAAGAATATTGATGTAAGAATATCTTTAATGAGCTCTTTTATTTATGCAGAGATCAATACAGTTTATGATTTTTAATAGTACTAGCAAGCGACTACATATATAAAATTAAAGGGCTGGGCAATAACAAGCAACAAGCAGAGCTGATTGATCTCATAAAATTAAAGGGCTGTGACGTTAATCTTCATATTCCCAAACCTACAGTGACCGGCGATGCCGCATATGAAGTAGTGAGTGCCGCTTTCGAGCGTGATACGGTCATCACCAGTCGAGAAAGTGCTTATAGCATTATCTGATTTGCAGTTTTCATAGCCATTTGATTCGACCTTCAACACATTGTGATACTCCTTCTGGTACTTGAATTCTGACACATATATATTTATTTATTTATTTAACAAAACAGATGCAGATTGGCTTAAGAAATATTTAATTTGTTCTGTAGATGTTAGAAAATATTGATTGAGTTAATACGGATGAGAGAGTAGGCTGACCGAGGATGTCGCCGGCGTGGAAGGTCTTGCCGTTGGGCCAGTTGTTGACGTTGAAGCCCCAACCAAGGTCGTCACCGACGGTGAACTCCTTCGACCTGGCGAGCTCGCCGTTAAGAAGCAGGAGAGCCATCATCATAAGCCCAATGGCCAGACTTGCTTGCGTTGCACCGCCCCTTCCCTGAGCCATGCCCCCTAAAAGCTACAGAACAGAGAGAGAGAGAGAGAGAGAGAGAGAGAGAGAGAGAGAGAGAGAGTTTTGAAGAGGTTGAAGGAGAGGAGATGGCGGGCTTGTCTTATGAGGTTCATTTAAGCTTTTCTTTTCTTTTGAGTTTGACTAAGTATTTGAGAGAACGTTATGTATTGTTTTTTTAGTTGTTTTCACTTTATACATACATATGTTTGAATGTGTATTAGTTCCCGTTATTTTCAAAATCTTATAAAGACAAGTTAGCTTATTTCTCGGGCCTTTTTTTGCAATTTTTTAAACAGAAAATAAAAGCATAATCTAATATGGTTGATATAGCTAGTCCCTAAAATGACATCTAATTATATATATATATATATATATATATAAAAGTCTAAAACAAAAAATGAAAATTCCAAAGAATGTAGCTGAAATCAGAGAGAACGCCTCCATTTGCTTCGGAAAGGAAACGTTCCATTCCCTTCCAAATCAGTACTTCCAAACATCACATCCTAGCAAATAGAAAGTCATCTAAGAATGAACTCTTACATTTGTAGATACGTATTCAAAATGATTGCATTAGCAGCTCTTTGAACATTTCGAAGACAATTGCCTGTTAAAAAAAAAAAAAAAAAGTCTTTGTGTGAGAAGACTGGAAAATTTTCTTCTCCCCAAAAATTTTTCGTCTTTAGGTCATCATTTACAAACCTGTTTTCAAAGTCCTGAAACACTCATAACTTTCAATCAGGGCTTAAGTACAGTACTATAATATATCTCAAAATGGACATAGACCCAGTTAATACAGACCAAGGATTCAAATTTCTGAGAGTTTTGCTCTGAAACTGTGAAATATATCACCTGAACTAGGACTGATCTTTGATCTCTTGTGATTTTTTTATCTGTGTAATAGTTCAAATTTGAGACCAAACAATCAATAAATAAGATTTCTCTCCACGAGAAAGTTAAATTTATTTGAAGATTATAGCACTGCACTTCTTTTTTTAAATTTTTTTATTATGGAAAAATTAATGAAGCTCACGTTGAGTTTTTAGTGTTTTAGGCCTTCAACTGAGATTTGTAGATGATGACTAAGAGATTAAAATTTCTCTAGACTGTAGAACTACAAAGGATGGGTAGAGGAGACTCATCTCTTTTCTCAGACGAAGAAACAATTTTTTATAGAAAATATTCCGTGAAAGACAAAAGGTCTTTTTAAGGAGCCTAGACATATGTGTTCAATCATGTTCTACTATAGATTTATATACATATATATAGAGAGAGAAGAAATGACATTTAACGAGAAGTCGAAGCTTCTAATAAGCACAAAATAGAAAAATATTATACAGCACTAATCAAATGAAGAAATTTTACATAACAGGAAAATAGTTGATTTTTGATGGATTTTTGACGAAAAATTTTACGCTAGTGAAACAATTACCGGCAAACAAATCTGCAGGAAAAATTTTCGGCCGCAGGAAATTTTTTTCCATTGCAGGTCTCTCTCTACCTTCTCTCCTCTCTTTCACCTCATTTCTTACTCCACTTCTTTGGAAAATAGTTATTTCCTGTAAGCCCTGAGAAAAAATTCCAAGAGATGTAGCTGAAATTCGATGGAACAAAACCTTTTGCATTGCAAAGGAAACGTTCTATTCTCTTTCGCTTCAGCACTTCTGAACAAATATCTGTACAAACAATAGAATGCTGCCTAAGAATGAACTCCAACAATTGTTTAGACTAATTCAAAATTAGCTACTTTTTAATTGAACATCTCATAGAATATTAACTTTCTATAAAAATGTATTTCTTTTTTGGAGAAAGGAGAAAAATTTTCTTCTACCCAGCCGTTTGCAGTTTTGCAGATCAGAGAAGTTTTCATCTTTTAGTCATTTTGTAGAATTTTTCTAAATAATAACCTAAGATGAAAATTTTTTCTCTGTGAACTGCAAGGGTGGGGAAAAAAAAATTCACTCTTCTCACACAAAGCCATCTTTTTGTTTTTTTTTTACAGAAAATTCTTTACGAAATGTTCAAAAGTTGCTAATACAAACATTTTGAATAAGTATATACAAATGTAGAGTCCACTTAGATTCCTTTCTATTTGTCAGGATATGTGATGGGGAAGGGCTTAGAAGTATTCCTTTCCAGAACAAATGGAAGCGTCCTCTCTAATTTCAGCTACATCACTTGGCATTTATTCTTTGGGCTTAAGTTAAAATCATAGAGAACTCTTCCTTTTGATTAGTAAATAATAGTTTTCTAATTTGTGCTTATTAGAAGCTTCTAGTTGTCATTAAATGTCATTTATATTCTCTCTCTCTCTCTCTATATATACATACATACATACATATACATACATACATACATTTACATACATATGTAGTTGCTCTTTTTATTATTGCTGGTGAACATCTTTCCAGAGGCTTAGAAGAGTTACATAAAAGATATTCTAAGCTTCTGTATCGGACGGCTGGTGGTTTTCTTATGACCCACCTCAGCTTTGCGAATGATTTTATTATCTTTTCTAATGGTTCTATCAATAACATCAAGATTTTGTGTAGATTTCTTTCTATGTTCCAAAAAATTAGTGGGTTGTCTATTAACAAGGACATGAGTGGTTTTATTGTGGGCAAGTCTGTGAATCAGTCTAGAATTTGTGCTGTTCAAAGGTTACGTGGTTTTAGCTTTAAGTCTCTGCCTATTAAGTACCTGAAGACTCATCTTTTTAAAGGTAGGAAAAAATCTCATTTGTTTGAAGACATTTTTACCATTATTCAGAGGAAACTTTTTGCTTGGTATTTTAACTTTCTGTCTTTTGGTGGCAGGCTTGTTTTAATTAAAAGTGTGTTGAACTCTATTCCTATTTTTATTTTCCACATTATTCAACCTACTACGACATCTTGCCTTAGAATGGAAAGAATATTTAATAAGTTCTTTTGGGGTTCGAAGAACAATACCTCGTCTAGCTATTTGTTAGGCCTCTAGGAAGAATATTTGTGGCATTGTTGAGGATCGGAAGGGGGTTTGGGTTGCAAGAATGTTATGGATATGGTCCATGCATTTTCTCAAAAGCTCTCGCTTTCTTTTAGATCCAATAAAAACTTGTGGGCTAAGTTTATGAAAATAAAATATTGCAAGTTTCTTCACCCTCTTTTATGCACTTATAAAAGGTCTGATTCTATGGTTTGGAAAAGACTCTGCCATATCAGATGGGAGGCTGAGCATTACATTCAATGGGGTGTGGGCAAATGTGATATTTTCTTTTGGCAAGATAATTGGCTTGGTCCTTGCTCTATTGATAGATTTCTTACCACTCACACTATCGATAATATCAAAGTTAATAATTTTATTGAGAATGGGTATTGGTGTGTTAATAAATTGTTGGATGTTATTCCTCCTGTGTTAGTTGGCATGATCAAGATTATTCCTTTACATATGCATGATGAAGATAAGATTCTTTTCCAGTTATCTTCTTCAGGTAAGTTTAGGTTAAATAAGGTGTGGAATAGTTTTAGAATCACCTATGAAAAATCTTTGATTTTTTCTTCTCTTTGGCATAACAACATCCCTTTATCTTATTCTATTCTTGCTTAGCGTTGTTTGAAAGGTTTTCTTCCTCTTGATGAATTATTAATGAGAAAAGGTTTCATGGGCCCTCCAAATGTTAGTGTTGCTCTAATATTAAAACTGTCAATCATGTTTTTGTTAATGGGGTTATTGCCCAAAAAGTTTGGAATTATTTTTTTGATTTGGCTAATAAGGGTAACTTTGATAGTAATTGTAATGTTTTAACCATTCTTTAGTATTGATGCAATCCCAATAAAGGCCATATTTTCAATCTTTTGCCTCTCCTTATTTTATGATTCCTTTGGATGGGGAGAAATAACTCTAAGCACAACGATATTAAAATGGAGGCTAATAGCATTATTGCCAAAGTTAGAGATAAAATCTTATAGTTATATGCTGGTAACCTTATTACGGCCTCTAACTTCAACAAATGTTCTTTTATTGCTGATGGTCTGGGTATTTTTAAAATGCCCAATGTTACTATGAGGTTGGACTTCATTGTGAGGTGGGTTAAACCTTCAATTCCTTGTTGCAAATTAAATTCTGATGGGTCTGTTATTGCTGGTTATGCGGGTGTTGGTGGCATTATTTGGAACCACTTAGGTAATATTATTGTTGCTTTTGTTGGCCCCTTAAATCTATGTAATGTTATTACTGTTGAGCTTATGGCTTTGTCCTATGGTTTAGATGTATGTAATAGATTAGGGATCGTGAATGTTTGGATTGAAGTGGATGCTATGCTTAGTATCCATATTCTTAATGATTTGGTTCATGGTAGCCCTCAAAATTTTTATCTTATTAGAAAAATTAAACAATCCCTTTGCAAGTTAAATTTCTATTCCTCTCATATTCATCGTGAAGCTAATTCTGTTGCTGATTAGTTGGCTAGATTTGGTGGCCAACTTGAGGATTATTAGAAATTCAATGCTATGAACTTACCTTATTTTCTAAAAGGCTTAATTAATTTGGATAAGTTTAGGCTGCCTTACATTAGGAATATTTGATTGGTGCTGTAGATGTTCTGTTTGGTTGGTTTTATTCTGGCTACTTATGTGTGGTCTTCTTCTGTATTGCTTATTTTGCTTAGGTTTAGTTTATGCTTACTATTTTTTGGAGGCCTTGTTTGTGTGTTAAGTTATTTTGCTTTTTTTGGCTGTATGAGCCTTGGTGTTCTTTGTAGCTTCCTCGATTCCTATTCTGGTTTTGGTACTTTATATTGTTGATGTTTTCTTATCTCTCCGATGTTCAGAATTCTGGTAGGTTTGGGGTTGTCTTTGTGAGGTTTTGTGGCAGTATGGTGTTGTTTTGGTGGTTCTCCGCTTATCTGACTAGCTTTTGTGGGTCTCTGCTTACCTATTCAGTTCATTTCTGCTCTGTGTCGGATTTGCTATAGGGTTTTGTGCTTCGTTTGCTTCCCTTTGTGTGGTGGAACAGAGGTGTATTTTAGGTATTTGATTTTCGGTTCTATATATTTCTACTATTGTCTCAAGTATGAGCTATTGTTTCTCAATTCTACTGATTGTCCTATGGCTGGCCGAGCTTTTCCTGGTAACTGCTGTTGGAATAATTACTATTGTTGATTGTCCTATGACTAGCTGAGCTTTTCCTGGTAACTATTCTTCTTATAGGTGTGCTTCTATTAGTTGTGAGGTTTCGAGTATCAATTTCATGCAATTTTATTGGTGTTTATAGTGGGTTCATAATTTTCTTGTGGATATTCATTATTAGGATATTGATATTACTTACTCACCCATTTATTTCTTATCTGCTATCTATTTTATGATCTCTTTGGACTATTATTATATTGCTGGTAATTTTTTGGGTCTGCTGCTTTGTAGTTTCTTTTTGCAGGTTATTTGTGAATTCTCTTCTGACGTGCAAGCTGATTTTTTGAGCTTCATGATTGAGCTGACTAGATTTGTGGAGAATTCTTATCCTTTTCTTTATGGCTCTTTTTTGGGTGGCAACACCGAGCTAAATGGTTATACTTTTTCTTATTCTTTTTGGGTTTTGGCTTTTGACCATTCTAGAATGTTATTAGGATTTCTTGTACTTATACTTAGTGAGAAACTCTGACTCATAAGTTCTTTTTTGACTTTTTTGTAGCTTTTTGGAGCAGTAGGGAGCTGGAGGTTCCTTTAAGGACCATGTACTATTTTTTGTTATTAACATGTAGGCCCATCGATAGGTTTTAACCAATATATATTATTTTTTATTTTATTTTATTTTATTTGAAAAAGTTAGATTTTATTCCATCAAAAAATTGATTACTAGGTCCTTAAAGGAATCTACAGCTCGCTAATACAAAAAGAGCTACAATCAAAAGAAAGAAAAAAAAATCTGTAGAGCACAGAAATTCTAATTATGATACCCAACAGATGCAGAAAGCAAATGATAGTCAATCAACCAAGCCAAAAAATCCAAGAGGAAGCAGATGAAGATTGCATTCACTTTAAAGATGAATATATATATATATGATCTTCTTGAGGAAGAAGAAGTTCCTCTTGAGCTTCTTAGGAGAGAGAGGGAGAGCCTTGATCTTCCTCCTCAATTTTTACATCTACATTTTTATGATCAAGAATAATTTTGTTAAATTCATTAATGTGTTTTTTCAGGTCTTTACCTTCATTCATCTGCAGTGTGTATAGAGCTTTCATTAGATACAACTAGTAAGCCAACAATCTATTCAAGTAAAATGATTCCAATTTCTCCCAAACTTCTATAGATGAACCCTTTTTTGGCTATTTACCTCAATGCTTCATCATCGAGCGCTAAACAAATAGCATTATAAGCCTTCAATTGGGTTGCCTAGCCCTTGCACTGTTAGTTACACCAGCCATATCTTCCCTGGAGATCGCCTCAAAGATTCCTTGATGAACAAGGAGAGCATTCATTGTGATTCTCCATAAGCTGAAATTATTTTCATCGGTAAATTGGTCAATTTCAAATTTATGTATCGACATGATCAAGAATCTTAGCTACTAAAGCTCCACCTCAAAAAAAAAAAAATCTATAATCTTTAATCAAGAATTGCAGAATGATTTTAATCGCAAGAGCAACACCAATAAATACCGTTGCGGGAAGCTTCTCGCACACCACAACATTCATCTCTGCCTTTTGTGTAGTCTATCTTACGACCAAGGCATGCTCACCACACCGCCTGTCTGATCCCACCGCGCCCAACTAGCCCACGCACTGCATGTGATCTTCCATGTAGCCTATCCTATCATTCCACTGCACTCACGCGCCCCATGCATGTGATTCGATCCAGTGCTACCCATGCCTCCAGTATGACTCTGCCATTTAGGCCTTCGCTCAAGTGTTCGCGTACCCCATGCGCCTGGTGCGACCATCCCATAGCTTCCCCATGTGCCCTGCTCATGTGCTCTGCCTTGTGCCCAGCACTCAACCCCGCGGGTCTGTGCTCTCGCCCGTCGCCCGGCCAGCCGTTCCAGCCAGCCTGCTTTACTCCACCAGCACCTAGCACATCAGAATGCGCTAGCACTGCAGCCCAATTCAGCGTCTAGCAAGCTTATTTCGGCCTTCCCGATTGCAACACTCTTGACTCCGGTCAGTCTCCATGAGAGACCTCCCGACCGCCTCCTCTCTTCTCAGTCATTTTCTTGGACAAGAAAACTTTCTCCACCTCTGCCTAGCTCTGACACCACTTGTAGGATCTACTTGAGGAAGAAGAAGTTCCTCTTGAGCTTCTTTAGGGGAGAGAGAGAGAGAGCTAAAATAGAATAATCTTATTTCTTTTTATATCTCTTACTTATTACAAACTATAGCATCTATATATAGACACTAATTATAAGACAAAAAGGTACACAAGAACCTAAATTAAAGAAAGTACAACTATAAATCTGAACCAATCACAGTAATATATATATATATATATATATATATATATATATATATATATCATACATGTTAGAAGTTTCACATTGCTCTGCTAGGGTTTCTGGCAATTCCTCCTCCCGAGCGCTCCTTTGTCACTCCGATCGAGTTTCCAGTCATTTTTTTCGCTATGTTCATCAGGGAAGTTCTCTTTTAATCACTTCTATTTGTATTTCTTCCTCGCGGATTTTGTTTTCAGTTATTGTCAATGGATTCACCACTATCGGGGGCTCCCTTCGGTAGTGGGCCAGCTAAACGAGCTAATCTTATTGATCATGGCTTTTTATCTGCGGTTAACAAATTTTGATCTTTTAAGGATGTCATTTCCAGCACATCCTCCACTTCCTCCTTCCTTGACCTCAAGCCGATCACCCACTATGGTATGACCTCTCTGTGGGTTTCTAAAGAGGAAGTGTTTGCATTAGCGGCTCCTTTCTAGTTTGCTCTCGTTGGGAAATTTTCAACTCGTAGATCCAAACTTGATTTGATTTGCCAATTTTTTTTCAATCTCAGACTGTTTACTGGTTTTTCAGTTACTTTACTTGATTTAGACATATCTTGATTAAATTGGAAAATGATTTGGATTATAGTAATACTTTTGGGCATTAATCGTATTATGTTTTTAACTGCTACATAAAGATTATTAAATGGTCTCCTTTTTTTGATATTTCAGCTGAATCCCCTATAGTTCGATTTGGATTTTATTTCCTAAACTTAGTCCACTTTTTTTTCACGAAGAATTCTTTATGGCCTGGGTAGCCTATTTGGTTGACCTTTGCAAATTGATAACGCTACGGCTATGGGGTCTCGACCCTCAGTCGCTATAGTTCTAGTTGAGTTGGGTGTTACCAAGCAATACCCTACATCTATTTGGTTAGGACTGAAAAAATATGGTTATGTTCAAAAAGTGGTTATGAATGACATTCCTGATTTTTGTGATCATTGTAAAATATTAGGGCATATCAAATTAGAATGCTATCAACTTAGTCCTAATCTTAGGAAAGCACAAAGTGTTAAGACCAAAGCTCATGTAATGGCTGAATAGACCGATCCTAAAGAAATTAATAGCATCCAAAATTTGAACACCACTCAACCTTCTGGAGGTAACATTGCCACTGGAGTTAATACTCTCGATAATATCATCATTGTCGCTTGTTCTCATGAACCGAATATTACTCTTTTATGCAATGATAATGTGGCAAACAATACAGTTGGTCTTTCTAATTGTAATAATGATAAGTCTATTTCTATGAATGTCTCTAATTTGATTCTTGCAGTTGTTATACCCATATTATTTGATTCTAACCAAGACTTATTGACTTCTGGTGTTAGGGAGTTGAAAAGATGTGTAAAAAGGGTGTGCATTCTAATGTTGATTCAGAAAGTGTGTGCCATTCTGATAAATCTGATGACCAATGGGAGGAAGGGGAAATCAATTTTGATGATGAAAAGTATAATTTGAAAGAATTATACAATGTGGGTAAAGCTCTTTCATCTTTTGGGTCTAAAGATGACTCTGAGTGGA
The DNA here is from genome assembly GCA_019925795.1 of Dendrobium chrysotoxum. Taxonomy (NCBI): domain Eukaryota; kingdom Viridiplantae; phylum Streptophyta; class Magnoliopsida; order Asparagales; family Orchidaceae; genus Dendrobium; species Dendrobium chrysotoxum. The sequence continues at coordinate 9,683,586 of CM034306.1, read as the reverse complement.
CCTATGTTAAAAGCAAAAATAGGTATAAGAAAACTAAAAGGATTTCTAAACCTCCCACTAGTGATATTAGCATTCCGAGATCTATGACTTCTTCTAAAAATGTCATTAATGTTTAGTAGTTTCATTTGGAATATTAGGGGAGTTGCCAAGCTTGACTCCCGATCTAGGATACATAATTTATGTTGTATTCACAACATATAATCTGCTTGTTTTATTAGAACCTATGGTTCATCATTCTAGGATTCATATTTGCATGAGACAATTAGGTTTTCAACATTCTTTTTCTAATTTGTCAAGGAAAATTCGGATTTTTTGGAAAGATTTAAATAGCCTTTCTATCACAACTAATTGTGGTCAAGTTGTTCATTGCACTTTCATTATTTTCAATACCCAAATCTTTAGTTCCTTTGTGTATGCTAGTTGTTCTAAAATTGGTAGAGTTCCTCGGTGGTATAATCTGACTTAATTTTTTTTTTTTTTTGGGGAGGGGGGGGGGGGGGGGTGGTGGATTTACTCTGAGCTTGAATGCTATAGAGGATTTTAATAATATGATTATGGATTGTGGGCTTATTGATATTGGCTTTTCTAGTTCTTTGTTTATATGGTCTAATAGTAGAGTTTGGGAAAGACTTGACCGTGTTCTATTTAATGGTGAATGGTTTAGTTCCTTTTCGAACTCTTCCATTCATCATCTGAGTAGAACGACCTCTGATCACTATCTTCTTTTACTTAAAATTTCTCGATCTAACACTCAAGGTGTTAGTCCTTTCCATTTTCAAAATATGTGGCTTAAGGTTGCTTATTTTGTTACTATTTTGAAGGATAACTGGGAAGCCCATGTCCATTAATTTCAAGGTGACAATGACATGATTCATCTTTCTCTTAAACTTAAAAGGCTTAAGCAATATTTAAGGTGGTGGAATAAGAACAAATTTGGGAATCTCTTTGAAAACCATATTACAGCTGATAACCTGGTGGCTGATCTTGAGAATCAAATTGCTCTCTCCTCTGGTGTTTCTAATTAGGACCAAGTTAGGATGGCTAAGGCCAATCTTTTGCACTTCCAAAGCATGGAGGAGGAGTACTGGAGATAAAAAGCTACCTTCAAGTACATTGTTGAAGGTGACAAAAATACTAAGTTTTTTTTTTTCACAATTTAGTCAATTCTAAAAAAGCTAAATCCTCCATTAAGTCTATCAAGATGGATTCTGGTGTTTGGTCTGATGATTCAAATGTTATTATTGATTCTGTTATTAACTATTTTAAAAATTCCTTTGGTATTTCTAAAAGTGTTAAGGATATTTCTAATCCTAATATTATTCCCTCTTTAATTACAAATGTTGACAACCAATCTTTATCTAGAATTTTGGATGTGGAAGAGATTTATTTGGTTCTTATGTCTATGAATAAAGACTCTATTGCTGGTTCGGATAGTTTTTTTATTATTATTTTTTCAAGATTTTTGGAGTACTCTTAAGATGGATATTTGTGAGACTATATGGGCCTTTTTCAACAGTTTTGTCATTCCTAAGTGCTTTACTTCCACCTCTATTGTGTTAATTCCTAAAAAATTAATCCTGCTATGTGGGGTGATTTTAGACCTATCAGTTTGTGTTCTACCTTCAACAAGCTCATTTCCAAAATTTTGGCTAACATATTAGCGTGTCTTCTCCCTAAAATTATCTCTTTAAACCAAACTGGTTTTGTTAAGGGTAAAAATATTACTGATAATGTGCTCCTTACGCAGGAATTGCTTCATGAGATTAATAGAAAAGTTCACGGTCATAATCTTATTCTGAAACTTGACATCTCTAAGGCGTATGATAACTTTAACTAGAGTTTTTTATTTAGTATACTTCATTTGTTTGGTTTTGATGATAAAGTCATTAAGCTTCTTAAAAACATTATTCAGAGTTGTTGGTTTTCTATTATTATAAATGGTACATCTCATGGTTTTTTTAAAGGTGCCCAAGGTATTAGACAAGGAGATCCTTTATCTCCTGCCCTTTACATTATAGCGGCTGATTATCTTTCTAGATGGTTATCTTATTTCTTTGCTAATAATAGTAAATGTTCTTATAAAAATTTTGGTGGTTCTAATATTAGTCATCTATGTTTTGCTGATGATATCATTTTCTTTTGTAATGGAGCTATTAAATGGGTGAGAAAAATCAGAAAACTTCTCTCTAACTTTGAAGATGAAAGTGGCTTGTCTTTTAATACTAGTAAATGCACTTTAATTTACAGTAAGGATTTATCTTATATGCAAAGTAATAATATTATTTTTTGCTACTGGTTTTCTAGTCAGATTATGCCTTTATATTATCTTGGCACCCCTTTATTCAATGGTCACAAGCGTTTATTTCTTTTCGATAAGATCTTTAATTATATCGCTTGCAAAATCTCTTGTTGGGAATCTAAGTTGTTCTCTATGGGGGCCCAGTTGATTCTTTTTAAAAGTGTTATGTGTTCTATGCTTGTTTATTTATTGCAAACCATTAATCCAACTAATTTTATTTGTGATAGATTGGAGAAAAGATTCAATAAATTTTTTTGGGGATCTTCCGATTCTTCCAAAAAAATTCATTAGAACAACTGGAATTCTTGTATGGGTCCTCTTATTAAAGGAGGATTGGGTTGTAGATCGATCTATGATTTAATTAAATGCTTTTCTATTAAACTTTGGTAGAAGTTCAGAAAAAAATGATTCTCTGTGGGTCAATTACATGCATAAGAAATACTGTCTGAATGTTCATTCCACTCTTTGTTTTTATAAGCAAGGGCAATCTCCGGGTTGAAAAATGCTTTGTAATATTAAATGGTTGGCTGAACTGACTATTCAATGGGGTATTCAAAGCGGTAATTCTTTTTTCTGGCAAGATGATTGGTTAGGTGTTGGTTCTATTGATTCCTATTTTAACTCCTTTTCTATCTCTTCTTCGAAAGTCTCTAATTTTATTGATAATGATAGTTGGTCCACGGAGCGTCTTTTGCAATATCTTCCCCAAAGTTTGGTTGATATCTTTTGCGATATCCCTATTAATCCTCATAGTAAGGATCAAAATTTATCTAAGCTTGATTGTAATGGTGATTTTAATCTGAGCAAACTTGGCATTATATTAGCAACAAAAATCACCCTATTGTTACTTGCTAGAATTTGGAAGTCCAGTATTCCTATTAAGTCTTCTTTATTAGCTTGGAGAATTCTTAAGGGATTTATTCCAATTGATGTTCGGCTCCAAAAGAAAGGTTTTACTTTAGCTTCAAAATGTCAATGTTGTTATAGTCTTGAAACCATCAACCATATTTTTGTGTATGGCTCAATTGCTGTGAAGGTTTGGAATTCAGTTCAAAATAGTTTAAATATTCATATTGACTTTCAGGCTACTAGTGTTTTGACTTTTTTAAATGCTATGTATCAAATTAATAGCTTTGATCATTGGATGATGATCATTCCTTTAATCATTTTCTGGTTGCTCTGGGAAGAAAGAAATAATAGCAAGCATGTTGGCATTAAGATGTGTGATATTAGAATTATGAGATCCTTTATTTTCAAAATCTAGCAACTGTGCTCCGCTCGGGTCCTACTTCCTAAGCATTTTCAGAATAGAAAACATTGGTGTCAGTTTTTTAAGTTAAGATTTGATTATTCCTTGATGAGCACCCCTCCCAACTTGGTTTTTTGGCATAAACCGGGGTCTTGGGAGGCTAAACTCAATATTCATGCTATTCTCAGTGAGAATCTTTATGGGATTGGGGGCCTGATTAGAGATTATGATGGTAGGTTAATTGTTGGTTTTGCTTGCTCTTATATGGTTCCTGATGTGCATGCTGTGGGTTTATACTATATTTATAGAGGTCTTTTGGAATGTCAGGCTTTAAACTATTAATGTGTTTGGATTGAAGTTGACAATAAGGTGGTGGTTGATATTATTAAGATGAATAAGAGTGTGAATTTGCATAACTTTTATATTGTTCAGCAATTGAATGTCACTCTCAAGAACTTGGATTATAAAATTTCTTCCATTAAGAGGAGGGCTAATGGTCCTGCTGCTTGGCTTGCTGGTCATAGGTCTTTTACCTCTAACCCAAAGTTTTTTGATTTGATTAGTGCCCCTATTGGTATGTCGTATGTTTATCTTATTTGGGTGATCTTGTTGTTTGCTTGTTGCCCCTTCCTTTTTGGTTTGGTGGATACCTTGGGTTGCCATGGCTATCTCATTTCCAATTCTATTTATTTGTTTGTTGTGTGGTCTTGCTTCTTCCTTTGTGGGTCTTTTTCTCTTTGCCTGTGTGAAAATTTTTCTGCTTGGCTGGATCGAGTGGTGATTCCTTTTCATGTGTGGTATGATTTGTATTCACTCTTTGTGGTTGATGAGATTGTGTTTATGCTAAGTTTTCTGCAGGATTATCTGGACTCTTCTTGGGTGACTCACTGTTTAAAAAGCTCCACTGCTTTTATTCGTCACCTAATTCATATCTTTTATGGGATTGGGGAATGCTGCTGCAACTATCATTTTTGGTTTGTTCTAATCATGAGAGCCTTTGTTTCTCATGTCCTTTTTGCATTAAATTACTTTGTTGTTAATTGTTGGTTACTGTTATTTGGTTTTACCTTTTTCTTTATAAATTTCTGTTTTGTTTTGCAGGTCTTTCTTCCTGTTGGCCTGCAGATTAAGCTGAATGGGACTATCTGGATCAATTTTTTTTTGGTGCTAGTTTCTAGCCGATCTAGAATGTTCTTTGGTTGTTTTGTACTAGTGAGTTGTGGGGAAATCTGGTTCATAGGTTTTTATTTCTTTTTTGTTGATTTTATAGCTCGTTCGAGCAGTAGAGAGCTAGAATTCCCCTTAAGGACTATGTACAATTTTTTGGAAGATTAATGCATAAGCCCGTCAATGAGTTTTAATTATATATATAATTAATAAGACCAACATAATCGCACAAAGATTTGTTTTTTTAGCTCACTTAAAAGACGAGCTCAAAATATATGTTCAATTTTGGCTTATTTTCATTATGCATGAATCAAATACAAGCTTTTTGCTAAGCGAACATCAAATTATTTATGAACAACAATTTCTTATTCTAATAGCCCTAATTACAGGTCTCAAGACGGTAAGGGGAACACACATTAAAATGATTTAACTGAAGATATGAATTGAACCATTTTAGAAATTGTGAGATGCATTGCTCTTAATGGTGGCCTTCCAAAGTCATTTTGGGGAGTTGTTGCAACATAATGTTATTTATGTAACCATGCTCATCTAGAACCATGCATTCACTTAAAAACTTCTATGAAGATGTGGACTAATAAACCTCAGAGTATTAAACTTAAGCCTGCTTTGATACATTCCAAACCCTAAACTACAAATAGGATAAGGTAGATCCAAAAGCACTCACATGTGTCTTTATTGTTCATCATGATGGATTCAAAAGATTCAAGCGTCAATAAGGTAACTAACCATCCCCTTTACTTGTCATAGCTAGCAGACAATAACACCACCATAGCAACTACCTATCAAGAGTTCTCATTGCACACAACATCATAACACACAATGACTTATATAAGATGATGACGATGATGATGATGATGATGATACAGGTTCACACATGTAGGTGCAAGAGCAGCAGAACTTATCGATCACCAAGCCGTTACTGCTAGCTTCGCTCCATTGCTGCAGTGACCGGGGATGCCATCGATGAAGTAAGTATTGCCACTTCCAAGCACGACGAAGTCGTCACCAGACACACAGGCATGGGTATAACTCCCCGCTGTGCATGCTTCATAGTCGCTGTAGTCCGTCAATTCCAGCACATTGCGTGCTTGCTTTAAGTACTTGAACTCTGACATTTTTGGTACCGTAGGAATAAAGAATGAAAATATTAGAAGTCCCACCGAAGCTCATGCTTGCATGCATAATATATTTTTTTAATGTGTCATGTTTATGAAGAATGATAAATCATGATCTCACTTATGATTAGGATTATGAGAGTCTACAGCTATCTTATAAATTTGATTGTAAAATTACGATGGAGAAAGTCGCTTAATTATTCTTGTTAAAAAAATATATCATTTCACCAAAGAACAGAGCTTTTTGATGGCTTGTTAATTGTGTTGCTTCTATTATAACAATATAATGATATATGTAAAATGAAAAAAATGATGATAAAAAATCTTATTTTATTTTACTTATTGATATTTGTTAATAAAAATATCGAAAAAATAGTAAATAAATACATTAAATTACAAATTAATTTTATTATTTGTAAAATATTAAGAATAAATTTGATGTAAGTTTATCAATTTTAATATGATTATAAAGATATTTATGAATGGTAAAAACATTATTTATTTAAATCAACAACATCTTTTATATAATCAAGCTAGATATATAAAAGTTAGATTTTTGGCTCTAACTCAACTAAAAAATCAATAACCGAGCTCAAATATGTTTCGAAAACTTGAGTCTTAATTATTCAGCTTTGACTTGAACTTAGTGAGAGAACAAAATATACTTTGCTCAACACGGCTTCTTCGTAAGAGAAATTATTTTGTGTGGAATCCGAACGCAAAGATGCGTTCGGATATATGAGTGTCTACAATGTGTATATATTATGTATACATTATATACAAAAATAAAAGTACACAATATATATACACTGTCTACACTCACAATTCGGACGCAACTCTATGTCTGGACTCCGCACAGAATAATTTTTTCATTTATAGCCCTGATTACAATGAAATGTACGAATTAAAAAAAAACAAAAAAACATCTTTTTTGGTAAAAAGAACAAAAATAATGAAAAAATATATATATAATTAAGATATCTTCATCAAATTTTTTGTCCAGAGGTCTCAAAGCTCCCAGAACTTTGAGGCCCATTCTGATCGCCATTGATCACCATATACGGATGCATTTTTGTTTTCAAAAAAATAATTAGGTTAGGCTCACCGAGGACATCGCCAGCGTAGAAGGTCTTGCCGTCGGGCCAATTCGAGACATGGTCGGACCATCCATTTTCATCGCCAACAGTGTACGTGGTGGACTCGACGAGCTTAGCATTATGAAGAAGCTGGAGACTAAGAACCACAAGGACAATGGCAATGACTGCTTGAGCTGTACTGCCTCTTCCCTCCTGAGCCATGACAGAACAACGATAGCTGAAGAATAAGCAATTAATAGTGGCCGGCCTGAAGACTTAACGGCTTGCTCTTCTAATTAAGATATACATATATTTATATGCTGGGAATGGGGGTGGGGGTGGGGGTATGTGAAGCCATGGAAGACTCGTTCCAAGCTTCTATTGACCCATTAGTTGCAAGGTAAGGCTTCTTAATGTATACTGAATTTTCAGCTTTTCTGACCTATTAAAGCACATAATAACAACCCATAATCCTAATAATCTTATTCGTACCAAATAGATACCCATTACATTGTTTATTTTCTAGTTATAATTACAAGGAAAAATGCTAATTATTTGTAGAATTTTCAATGAAAATTTTACGCCAGAAATTTCGGTGAATTTTTCGACAGATTTCGAGGAAAAATGCTAAGAAATAATCATAAATTTATGATTAAAAAACTAATTAAATAAGTAACTAATTAATTAATTAATTTAATTTAACTAATTAACTAATTAATGAATTTAAATAAACTAATAATATTAACTAATTTAAATTAACTAATGAACTAATTTAAATTAACTAATTAACTAATTTAAATTAGCTAATTAACTAATATTTATTTTTAGTTAATTATTAAATTTAATGTTCCATGAGTTATAATTTAAATAAAAAAATATAGTGACAATTCTCACAAACTTTTTTTGCGGCCAAGTGGATGACGCTAAATATCCTTCAAAATGAACTGGGTTCGAACCCTCACGCAGTCATAGTTGGTGGGCAAATGCGTGCAAGCAGCGAGTTGGCTGACAGAATTTGAGCCAAGGAAAAATGAGTTTTGCCGGAATTTTTTTTATCTTTCTAGCAGCAATTTCCACCGAAAATTAGTCGGAAATTTGTTTGGCTTTTAATTATTTTCCGACGCGTGTTTTACAACAGAAAATTTCCGTCATAAATCCACCAAAACATGTGTTTTAAGGAAATAATAGATATAAGATACTTAATCAGGATGTCCTTATCTACTTTTTTTTTTTCATATATATTATTAATTAACAAATCAAAGATTTGACCATTCTAAATTTTGTTGTAATTGTTACCATTATTAGCTAATTGGTTGAGGATAAAGGACTTTGTTTATGAATTGATATCCATATGTATGATTTATAATTCAATACTTATCATTTAAGAAATAAAAAAAACTTAGAGACTTATTCAAAGTGATTGACTAGGCAACTTTTAGAACATTTCCTAGGCAATATTCTATTAAAAAGGTTGCTTTGTATAATTTTCTTTCAACAATGTGAAACCTACTAGTATTATATTTTTTCTCTTGTCATTTTCTTTCCATTTCACTCTTTTGGCATGAATAGACATTTTGTATTGTCATATAAAGACTCTTTAAGCCGGCTCAATTATAGATCTATCTTTTCTTGTCATTGATTCCTTAAAAATTGCATTTTTAGAAAGTACTCCTAAAAGAACTTATGCATCACAAATCAAATAGTCTCATTTCATATAGTCTAGAGAATACACAATGGTTGAGCGATTCATCCTAGATTATTCATTCTTTCCATAGCCTAGACCCATTGTCCACCCCTGTACTAACCCATATCATTTCCACACATTCAAAATTATCTTATTGATCAAACTATTCTCATCATATAAGCTTCTTTATTTGACAAGCCTTTACGCACATATGCTCAAACTACGACATTCTCAAGTCCCTTTATTGATAGAGAATTATTTGATACCAATGTGACACGCAAAATTTCTCGTTCCATTTGAATTGTTTCAAATAAAAGACTATTGCCATGATTTGAAAAATGTTGATTGAGAAGCTTCCTGTAATTTGCAACTATTATAAATTATACGGGCATGAAGATAGACTCTTTATGCAGACGTGTCAACAACATTCAAGATAATTATATTGATGGATAAGTAAATACCTCTTTGGTACATCATGTTTCTACTCCACTTGAGGTTCCAACAAATATGATTGATTTTTTCTCTTATGCCTCTTTATCTCCAAATTATCTTCTTTAAAAAATTCATTTAACAATTCAATTGACATAAAATATCCAACATGCTCTTGAGAATTAGAAGACATAAAATCAACTAAAAATATGTACTCGTGAGTTGCTAACTATTAGTGTCCTATATATCAAAGTGAGAAATTTAGCTAATGTCCTATATATGTAAGTCCTATCCACCAACACAGCCCAATAATTACTGGCCGCATCTTTGAAGTCCAGAATTTCTTCCACGACATGCAACCAGTAAAGAAACTGATCACCTTGCAAGCCACCATGGAGAAGGAGAAGGAGCGAATGGATTCTCCATGCCCTGCATCAGGAACATCATTGCCAGTCACTTCTTAGCTCTAACTTTGATATGTAAACGCAGCCATTTGCTTTGTTGATGATTGCATTTGCTGCCATTGAAGCTTCGGGACGTCGTCATGGAGGCATGGTAGGATCATAAGGCTCTGATACTAAATGTTGCAATTATGTATGAAGAGTAATAGGATAACCAATCGAAATGAAAACAGAAGATGCGAATGCTAGCAATTGTAGCTAAGAAGTCGTGGAGGAGGAGGATTTCCTTCTCTCGACATTTCTTTATTCTTAGGAGGATACAACAAAAGAACCGCTTACATTCCTATTTAGTTTAAAAGCTTGTAAAAGCAAAATATGTAGAGTAGGGTGTCAACGGGGTTAGAATTCAATCCGAATTGTTCAAGTTGAACCTTGTTAATCCCAATTTGACCGGTTTATAAATGGATTCGAACTTGACCTGTAGGTGACCCGGATGACTTGAATATGACCCCATAACTCATTTTAATAAAAAAAATTATAACTTATAAACTATAGAATTTAGATTGATTGAAAAAAAAAATAGAGTATACCAACAAGCAAAATAATATAAGAAAAAAAAATTAAACGGGTGTTTTTTGGATCAAATCGAGTTTGCTGGTCAACCCAAACTCAACCGGTCAATTAAAAGAGTCGAAATTTCAAACCCAAACCTGACCCGTATATTAAATGTGTCAACTTGAACGCTGATTTTCTTAAGGTTGAGTCAAGTCGGACTATTTATTAACATCCCGAATATACAAGAACTTTCATTACAACCATGTGACACATGAACTACTTCAATATGCTTGACGAATAGGTCAATAGTGTTGGCCTAATCAATAGGGGTGTCAAAATGAGTTAACGGGTCAAGCTTAGGTCTGACCCAAAGTTAAGTTGACCTGATTCCAATCAAGCCAAAAACTCATCCCATTTAATAAATGGATAAAAAAGTGAATCAAAATTTAATCCACCGACAACTTAAATGATCTAATTAAATGAGACTTGAAAATCTATTCTGATTAAAAAATTATAACTTGTCAACTATAAAATTTATTCGGATTGATAAAAAAAAAATAAAAAATCATACTTGTTGCGGGCTAGAATATACGCGGCGGTAGAGTATGAATTCTAGGTCTTAGCGTTGCACGAATATCCAGCTCACACACAGAGAACAGAAGATTTTTACGTGGAAAACCCTGAAAAGGGGAAAAACCACGGGGCCTGGCTCAGTTGAAATGATTCCACTAGAACTTGAGCAGATTACAGGGGACTGACTCACCTTCAAGGGCGATCAGATTACAAATATCACCTGTAGGGTGAAAGTTAAGAGGCTTGTGAGGGCCTAATGTCGCTCTGGCAGAACTTCGGGGTCGTCTGGCGGTCTGGCAGAGCTTTGGTCCTTAGGTAGTTGTCGGGCAGAGTTGAGAACGGTAAATAGTGGTCCGGCGGAATTTCGGCGTCAAAGCGGTGGTCCGGCGAAGTGCAGGGCCTCAGGTGGTGGTCCGGCAAAGAGCAAGGCCTCAGGTGGTGGTCCGGCGAAGTGCAGGGCCTCACGTGGTGGTCCGGCGAAGAGCAGGGCCTCAGGTGGTGGTCCCGCGAAGAGCAGGGCCTCAGGTGGTGGTCCGGCGAAGTGCAGGGCCTCAGGTGGTGGTCCGACGAAGAGTAGGGCCTCAGGTGGTGGTCCGGCGAAGAGCAGGGCCTCAGGTGGCGGTCCGGCGAAGAGCAGGGCCTCAGGTGGTGGTCCGGCGAAGTGCAGGGCCTCAGGTGGTGGTTCGGCGAAGAGCAGGGCCTCAGGTGGTGGTTCGGCGAAGAGCGGGGCCTCAGGTGGTGGTCCGGCGAAGAGCAGGGCCTTAGATGGTGGTCCGGCGAACTGCAGGGCCTGAGGTGGTGGTCCGGCGAAGAGCAGGGCCTCAGGTGGTGGTCCGGCAAAGAGCAGGGCCTTAGGTGGTGGTCCGGCGAAGTGCAGGGCCTTAGGTGGTGGTCCGGCGGAGCAACGGTGTCAAGGCGGTGGTCCGGCGGTGGTCGAGGAGGAGCAAGGGGGCAAGAGCTCTCTCTTTCTCTCTTAGGCTTAGGTCCCCTTTTCAAGAGAAATGGGGTCTCTATTTATAGATTTTCGTGAGTGGCATGGCATATAAATAGGTGGAAGATTAGGGGTAGTTAGGGAGTGGTTTGAATGGATGGCCGATCTTGAATCCTTTGATCATAGACCGTTCAGTAGACATTTGAAGGTCTTAATGATGTCAGAATTTGGCGATCTTGGGCTCATTGGATTTGTCTCGTTGAGACGCTCGATTCGACTATAAGCATGTCACATTTGGAGACCGTTTGGTAATCCAAAGTATGGTTTGAACTTTCCAACAGCGCTTCAGACCCTTGATTTGGACCAATCTGGGCTCGGATTGGGTTGAATTTGGTGTCGTTGGGTTCGTATTTCCGAGACGCTCAGTTCGCTTGTAAGTTTGCTAGAATCGGAGTTCGGATGGTCCCTAAATTAATTTCGGAAGCTTCCAACTTATTTTTGCCTCGAGATTTGTGCTTGATTAAGATAATTTTTTGAGGATGTATCAGTTGCCCCCCTATTTTCAGACGTCGAAGCTCCAGAAGTCCGAAAATACGAGTTACAGTTTTTGAGGAATTTCTTCGTGCAATTTGATATTTTTAAAAAACCAAACTTGCTTGTAGAAATCCCAAATGTCTCTAAAAGTGCCAAAATTGAGTCCGGAACGTCGAAAAATGGTTCCGGGGACCCCAAAATTGTCCGATTTGACCTTTCCGAGCCTGAAATTGGGCATGATGACGTGGCGCTGACGTGGCAGTTGATCGTGGCTGACGTGGCGCCGATGTGGTCATAACACACAAGATCTTGGTTGTCATTGTGTTAAGGTGGAGCTAACGTGGTCATGATTGTAGCTAATGTTGCATCTATTAGCTGAAATGTTATAATTTAAATAAAAAAAAGAGGCATTTATAACAACTCTTCCCATGTGGAAGAGTGGTTAATCTTTTTGGTCCCATGCCTAAGGTCCTGGGTTCAAATCCCATAGAAGGCATGGGCTGTTTTGCCTGGGCCCGCGCTGTGGCCCGCCTGGGGCTGCGGCCCGCAGGTTGACCTGGCAGTTGCCCGATCCGCCAGGTTGACCGGCGGTTAGCCGGTTGATCGGTCAACTGTTGACTGGTCAACCGTTGACTAGTTGACCGGTCAAAAAAAACTTTTTTTTTAACAGCACCCTCCCTTCTCTCTCTTTTTTTTTTTTTTTTCAACTATCCTAACTTCCCTAACCTACCTAACTCCCTCAACTCCCCTAACTCCCCTAACTCCCCCCCCCCCCCCCCCCCTCCCCACCTATAAATACCCCCCCTTAGGCCCTTAACCCTTGCACCTCTCTTCTCCTCCCCCTTCCTCTTTCATGTGAGGCCTTCCCCTGGCCCGGCACAAGCGGCATCCCCTGTCCGGGCACAGGGCCCCTCTCTGCAAGAAGGAAATTCCCCCCTTCCTCTCTTTTCTTTCATTAGAGGCTTTCCCCTGGCCCTGAACGGGTGGCATCCCCCGTCCAGGCCCAGGGCCCCTCTTTGCGAGAAAGAGATTCCTTCCGCTTTTCTTCATTTCTCCCTCACGCTGAGGCATTCCCCTAGGCCATTTCAGGTGGTATCCCCTGTGCCAGTCTAGGGCCCCTCACTGAGCAGGAGTCTTCTCCTCCTTGTTCTTCTCTCCCTCACGCTGAGGCATTCCCCTAGGCCATTTCAGGTGGTATCCCCTGTGCGGTCTAGGGCCCCTCACTGAGCAGGAGTCTTCTCCTCTTTCTTTTAGCAATCTTGCGGAGGTCTGACGTTAGTCGGTGGAAGTCTGAGAACAGAAGGAAGTCCGATGTTGGGAAGAAGTCTAGTGATGGGTAGAAGTCTGACGAGGGTCCGACAAAGGGTAGAAGTCCGATGTCGGGTAGAAGTTCAGCGTCGGGGAGGAGCCCGACGAGGATCCGGCGACGGGCAGAAGTCCGGCGTCGGGTAGAAGTTCAGCGTCGGGTAGGAATCCGATGAGGGTCCGTTGACGGGCAGAAGTCCAGTGTCTGGTAGAAGTCCGACGAGGGTCCGACGAAAGGCAGAAGTCCGGCGTCGGGTAGAAGTTCAGCGTCGGGTAGGACTCCGACGAGGGTCCAACGAGGGGCAGAAGTCCGGCATCGGGTAGAAGTTCAGCGTCGGGTAGGACTCCGACAAGGGTCCGACGACGGGCAGAAGTCCGGCGTCGGGTAGAAGTTCAGCGTCGGGTAGGACTCCGATGAGGGTCCGACGAAGGGCAGAAGTCCGGCGTCGGGTAGAAGTTCAGCGTCGGGTAGGAATCCGACGAGGGTCCGTCGACGGGCAGAAGTCTAGTGCCTGGTAGAAGTCCGACGAGGGTCCGACGAAAGGCAGAAGTCCGGCGTCGAGTAGAAGTTCAGCGTCGGGTAGGACTCCGACGAGGGTCCTGTTGACCCTGTTTTTTCCTAGACCTAGGTCAAAGAGTTGAACTGGTCAAATTTGACCAGGCTAGACCCTGGAACCCAGCCCAGTGGGTTCAGGGAGTCAAGCCAAGTCTGTTGAGCCCAGACCCAGGCCCTGGGTCAACCTAGTTGACCAGGTCAGCCTGGGTTGACCCAATAGGCCTTAATGGGTCTATTCAAGCTCTAGTCAAATCCAAACTCATTCCAGGGCTCTTCGAGCCCTATTTCCTCCTCCCCTAGGCTCAGTGGGTCAAGCTTGACCCATTGGGCCCAGGTCTTGGTCCTGGGTCAACCTGGTTGACCAGGTCAACCCAGGTTGACCCATATAGACCCTAATGGGTCTAAATCAACCCAAATCAAATCCTAATCAAATCTAACCCCCCTAGGCTCAATCCATTGATTCTTTGAGCCTAGTTGACTGTTTTGACCAAGTCAAGCATGGACTTGGTCAACTCTAGCTCTTAATAGGTCAAAATGACCTATTTAGGTCGAATTAAGACCTATTAAGGCCCACTTAAGTCCTATTCAAGCCCAAGTTCAGCTCAAATCCTTTCTTGGGCTCGAACTCTCATTCCCTAGGCTTAGTTGACTGGTTTGACCAAGTCAAGCATTGACTTGGTCAACCCTAGCCTTTAATGGATCTAAATGACCTATTTAGGTCTATTTAAGACCTATTAAGGCCTTTTAAGCCTTTCATAATGATCCCAAACCCAAACCACGGCCAAGGGGAGTGGAGATCTCCCTTAATCAACCCTAGAGCTAATCTTAGCCATTAAGCATAGGGTTAGGACCTTTAAATAGGAAGAATTAGGATTATTGGAGGGACTTTTCACTCTTGCTCTCGCTCTAGACCTCCTAAGACCCTGAGATCTCTTGTGAGGCCCCCCACGACCCATCCCCACCTTTTCCAAGCCAAATCCGCCACCAAAGTCCTGCCGGCGACAAACTTTTCGGCGAATCAAGGATTAAGGCCTTCCCACGCGAATCCCGTCCGATCCAAGGCATTTCGAGGCTCGACTCCAACTAGGAACTTGTGCGTGGACAATCTACAAACTCAGAAAACCCAAGATCTCCCGAATCCACCGTGTGGATTAGGTAAAAACCCTAACCCTAGTTAGGAGCACCTATGGTTAATTAGCATCGTCATTAGTGCGTGTTAAACCAAATAAACTATACCACATGAATGCTCTTCATCCAGGGATCGTAGGTTTTAAATTTTATCTCGTTTGATCGAGTAGATCGATCAAACGAAACGATCATCACCCTAAGCCCTCGGTTCTCCCTAACGCATGCAAAGGCTCGAGTCTGGACCGTTGGATTCGTGATCAACGGTCCAGAGCTCGCTGGACCAGCCTTCGGATCCAGCCCGCGGTCTCCCCTGTCGTCGGATCGAGCCGTCCGGCTTGATCAGAACCGTCCATCCGCGATAGCGGAGGATCGTACGGTTCCCCGCGGCTGCTGACGCGGCAAGTAAAGCCGCGTCCTGCGGCTTTGATTGCCGCATGATTGCGGCAGTCATTAACCCAGCCAATGATTGGCCCGAGGACCGTGGAGCCTATCCCGGGCTGCCACGTGGCCGGCCCACCGTCGCCGCCGCCAACTTTTTTTATTTTTATTTTTTTATATTTATTTTAAAAATCCTTTTTTATTATTATTTAAATAATAAAAAAAAAATAAATTTTTTTAATCATTTAAATAATAAGGTTATTATATTATTATTATTACTATTATTATTATTATTATTATTATTATTATTATTATTAATATTATTATTTTAATTATTTTAATTATATTATTATTATTTTAATTATTATTATTTTAATTATTATTATTATTATTATTATTATTATTTTTATTTTTATTATTATTATTATTATTATTATTATTATTATTTTAATTTTAATTATTTTAATTATTATTATTATTATTATTATTATTATTATTTAAAACTATTTTTAAAGTTGATTATTATTATTATTATTATTATTATTATTATTATTATTATTTAAAACCTATTTTAATCTATTATTATCATTATTATTATTAGTATTATAATAATATTAATATTATAATGAGTAATAATGTTATTACTTTGATAATAATATTATTATATTGTTATAATATTATTATACTATTATAATTAGCATATAATAATATTAATATTATAATTAATAATATTATTATTATCTTGATAATATTATTATTATATTATTATAATATTGACTATTATTATTATTAATATTATTCTAATATAATATTATAATTAATAATAATAATATTATTATTTTTTTATAATATTATTATTATGTTAATGGTTATATTACTATAATATTAGCATTTGATTATTATTAATATTATTAAAATATTAATATTGTTTTTTAGTTAATAATATTATTATTATCTTTAATAGTATTATTATTATATTCATATTAGTATCATGATAATGTTAATATTTTTATATTATTATAATATTTTGTTTATTATTTAAATTTATTTTAAAATCCAGATATTATTATATCTGATTTATTTTAAAATTATTAATTTTTTTTAATATTAATTATTTTAAAATATTTAAAATTTATTTTTAACCTATTTATCTTAGAAAAATCATAACTTTCTCGTTTTAAACCGAATTTTGACGCACAATACCTCGTTCTCTTCAGAAAAATGTGAATTTTAATTTAAAATTATTTCCTGTATCTGATTCTGTCTTTTCTGAATGTTTTCTGTATTTCTTTGTTACTTTGTTATTTAAATATTATTTAATTAATATAATTAATTATTTTAAAATAAAAATTATTTTAAAACCCCCTTGGTGGCTGGTAGACCTCCAATGCTTATGAACTGAAGTATTTTCAATTATCTTATTTTTAAATTTATATTATTATTATTTATAATATTTATGTATTTTAAAAATGAGTTTAAAATTACATATTATTTAAATCCCCCGATTTTGGGAGGTCCACCCCTTGTGAAACTTTAAACCTAGGACCTATATGTGAACAGAATTCATGTGGAAGAGGGATTAGTGAATGATTGTGTCCCAATCATCCACTAATCACTTCATTAGGTTTCTTTACTTAGTATTTTCGTAGTCCTTGCATGTGTAGGTTGCACAAGCACTTAGCCTAGGCTCTCCTAAATCTAAGGACATGGTTTGGTGTGCTTATACTTGCTGCATTTACCCTCTATGTTGTGCCTAAGGGTTAGTTACTTCATTTCATTCCTATATAACGTAGTGACACCTTAAGGACAACAATTAAGGATCGTCTAGTGAACTTAGAAAAATTCCAGGAATTAGGGTAGAGCCCAAAATGACTTGAAATCTGAAACACTTAAATATAGTGACATCTGGAACCCCCTAGAATTTTCTAGGAATTTTTTGGACTCTTTAAAACACTTAATTAGCAAACCCTAATTCACCCGTTAATTAAGCCTTAGAAACTTCAGAAAAATCTAATAAATCCATTTTAAATCAAAAAAATACCCATAATACCTCAAACTCTCCAGAATTTAGTCCCCAACCTTAGATAATTAGGCCCCCCTTAATTGGACCTTAATCCGGACTTTAATTCAACCCTAATCAAAAATCACATTTTTGCCTTAATTAAATCATTAAAAATTATTAAAAAAATCCCAAAATTTCCCCAAACACTTGGGAACACCTTCTTAGGTCATTTCTGACCTTTGGGGGTGATTCCAATCATTTTGGAGCTGATTTGGGCCAAAACCCCCAAAGTACCCCTAATTAGGCAATTCTGGTAATTCATTTAATTGCCCCAACTTCTAAAAATCATAACTAATTACAGAAAACCCCAAAATGGGAAAACTAAAAGGCACCTAACTCTAATTAAGGTCTAGTATTTGTTAAAAATATTAGGTGTCCAGAAATCAACCTAAAATAAAAAGTCAACTCTTCGGTCAACCGTAGCCTACAATCTAGGACCCGAAACTTCCAAAATTCATAAGTTTGCGTAGGAAACTCCAAATCCAGCAAACTCAAAGGCATTCAACTCACATTAGGGTCTAGTATTTATTAAAAATATTAAAATTTCAGAAATCAACTTAAGTCAAAAAGTCAACAATCCGATCAAACTTAGTTCAAAACAAGACCAAAACTTCAGAAATTCATAACTTTGGGTAGAAGAATCCAAATTGGGCATGCTAACTGTCTAACTGATCAGGTTAAAGCCTAGTATTTTATAAAAATATTAGCTGGTCATAAATACCCCTTTAATCAAAAAGTAAATTTTGGACCCCCTTTTTGCTTAGTGTATAGGTGGACCCCGAACCCCCTAAAACTCACTAATGCAATTTAAACTTCAAATATCATCACCCTAAGAACTAAAACTGATCCACACATTAAATCAACTAAGATGGATCTCAATTCACTAATATTTGGACTTTAAATAAAATTCCCTTTTCAGACCTACAACCAACCTGGACAGTAGGCAATTGTAACTAACTACCTAGCTTAGGATCTACCTCAGCCACACAGGCTTTTACACACACTGTAAAATTGTTTGCTAGGGCACCACTTCTAGACTTAGGCTAGGCCGGTGTTTACTTTTCTGCTGCGTGCCGAGCTTTTCCGGATTTCGTTGCATGTTGTGATTGAACTATTGATGTGTTTGCTTACTTTTACTGTACTCTGGGATTTGATGTGATTGCACGATAGACTACCCATAGGTTAGGATCGAGGTTGATACTAATAATATCTTCTACAGGTGGCCATGCTCATGCAGCACTAAATAAAAGGGGGGCAATAATCATGATTTAAATACTAATGTCATTTTATGCAGGTGCTTCAGAAATTGCTCAGCCCCCCTAAATAAATGAGGGCTAATTAAAAATCATTATAAATTGCTACAGGTGCTCCAGAGCTTGCTTAGCCCTCAAAATAATTAAGAGCATGGCCAAGTGTGGCTGTGATGAGCATTTCATTTTCTTATAACTGCTTAGGATGATGTATAAACTGCTTGGGATGATTTTTACTAGGATAACCTTGCAGGAGAGTCTAGATTTACTGCTTTCCATTAATGTAATTGTTTGTAATATTGGTTATGAGTTGTGAAAGTGAATTTTGAGTGGGGATACAAGAATCCAAAGATTGGATTCCAGAGAGGAAAGGGCACCCAATATGTGGATGGTCCTTTTCTATTTGGAAATCCAAATTTGGATTATTCTACTACCTGAGAAGTCCATGGAAAAGGAGGCCCAAGGAGTCTAAGGAAGCTAAGATCCAAGGAGTCTAAGAAAGAGAAGATCAAGAAGATGAAGACCAAGTGTATCCCACTCAAAATAACTTGCGTCAGTCTTAGGATTAGAAATCCGGGTTGTTGGTAGTGGTGCCCGGCCACTTTAATTTTCTGCAGACCCTGGGTTGTAATTAAGGGCAATTGGCCTATTGACATTTATTAATTTATTTGGATAATTTTGATGTGTTTTATGATTGTGTACCTCTAGGATTGTTTGCTTTTCATAATTTATTGGCGATCTGCATGCCGCTTTTGTTTTAGCCTGGATTTCGTTAGGCTCTTTAAAGACTAAAACTTTTTCTACTCGTAACTAATATTTAAAATTCTAAGGTTTAAGCAATTTAGAAACTTAACGACCTAGGGAATTTTTTCAGAATCGTCCGGGGTCGCATGCATATTAATGCATTTCTTCTCCCCTTCTATAAGACACTTCCCCGCCTGCGGGTAGAGTCCGGATAATTTGACCTATGAGGATGAGGTGCCGGACCTGGGGAAGCCTAGTCTAATTCTAAAAATTATTTTTGTAAGCCCTTTTTTAAAATCCTGTGCATATCTGATTTGGATACTTTAACCAGCATGCATTGTATTAGAAATCAACTAAATCAAAATTTTAATTGCATTAGTCATAGGAGCATTCACCCAACATCAGTCTGGGGCCAACTAAGAAATCCTCTAGACGTCGGCCCTACCTCCAAGAACTATAACCTACCTACCCATCTTTCATAAATGACTGGATAACATGGTTTTGAAGCGATTAGGTGGTTAGCTGGCTCCCCCTTCCAGGCCGGGATAAGTCCAGATTTTGCATTGCATTAGCTAGGACACGGGTGTTAGTGTTACGTAGAACACTAAACCCATTAGATTTAGGATTCAAGGCTACTATTGTTTCATAGTACGCCTCATCAGTAGGTAGGTCTTCTGTCTTCCAGAGACCCTAAACCCTACATATCCGCGTCACACGAATGACGCCACCTCCATCCTTCCCTCCTGCATGCTTCGAGTGCATGATTTATTTATTTTCTCCAGTTTTTTCTCACTACCTTAGTCCCTCCAGATGCTGATGTGAGCCGTGCATGTTGACTAAGCCTAGTTGAACCTCTCTCCCCCTTCGAGTAGGACTTCCTAGTCTTCCCCCTATATGTCAATCCCAATTCAGAAAGTATAATATAGAATCCTTAATCGAGAGTATTCTCAGGCTCCGGCTTGAGATGTAATTAACCACGGGGGCTTGCGCCCGTGGGAAACCGAATCCCACTCTCAAATAAACCCCATTCGAGCTAATGTATCGGGTGGGGGAAACCCGTTGTGATTAGATCGTACATATTGTTATCCATCGAGGTGTGCTGGTGAGAGCCACTATCCTCAATGGTTAATCGTATGCATGATTAAATCTGCCCTTCCATTGGCCAGATATTGTCTCCCCTCGCGGGGCGATGGTTTCTGTTGTCCTTTCGGAGGTCCACAAGTTTCTGGCGACCACAATGGGACAGGTTTCTCTCTCTATCTTTGGATTATATATTATTCTTTCTAGTGTGTACTCCGGGATTGGTACTCCTTAGATTAGGTCTATCCCACTCTTAGTTAGGGTCCTTCCTTAGTTATGATCGTTCCTTTTTCTTAGTTAGGGTTCCCCCCTAACTAGATTTCTTTCCTCCCGTTCTTCTTAGTTAGGGTTTCCCCCCTAGCTAAGCTTCCCTCCTTCGACCTTCTAGGTCGTTCCGTCCCTTATCTATCATTCATCTTCTCCTTATTTGTTACTAATTATTTCAAACTTCTTTTCTTCTTCTTGGCAGACAGTGACATGGCTTCCTTCGTGTCTTCCGTTACTTTCAGTTTTGGTTCTGACGCGCGGGTGACACTTCCTGAGTCCCTACTAGCCAGTCCTCCCGTTGGAGGAATCACTTTTGGTTCCTTCACTGACTCGGCCTTTGTCACTCTTGGCGGGCCGACCCCTGCTGAGGCTGCTGCATACTCTCCTCCCCAGAGGAGAGCTCGCGCAGCCATGTGACCTTTTGGACGTCCAGTTGCTCAGCGGACAGCCCGGGCACCTGCTCGTCCTACTCCTGTTCGTGTGCAGCCGGCACACCCTGTGGTTAGGCAGCCAGTGCCTAGACCACTCCCTGTTCAGCCCACTCATCCAGCGGTTAGGCGACCAGTGCCTACCGCACCTGTTGTTCAGACTGCCCCGGCCCCTCAGCGCCGGCAGGCAGTAGTTACCCCTGTTGTTACTCTGGCAGAGGCAGCTCGTGTTCGGGTTCCCCCTCCTTCTTCCTCCAGGAAGAGGGGTGCCCAGACCGAGGCTCCTTCGCCTTCCTCCTGTCGGGTTTCAGCTTTCGCTTGACTGTCTCACCCAGAGACCCTCGTGTAGACCCTGACACTTCCTGTACTTCCTGTTCCCCCTGCCACTCAGGTAGTGGGTTCAGATGTTGCTTCGTCTTCCGCCTCCGGCCTTGGGAGAAGGGCCCAGAGGAATAGAAACTGTAAACTTCGGTTGGCTGCATCCGAGGCAGGTAGACAGTGGATGGCAGATTCGTTGGCTCACCAGGAGCCGGTTCAGAGGAGAGTGGTCCCTAGGCAGCGGGCACCACGACCAGTTGCAGTTTCCCCTACCCCGGACGTTACAGTTGCCCCTGAGATAGCAGCGGTTCAGGGAGGACGCTTCTCTCCACTGACACACAGTGGTGATGAGGAGGACGTTGCTCGCATTGCGGCGGCCCCTCCTGTCACTACTACTTTACCACGCGCTAGGGTCCCCAGGGATGATGCTGCTCGAACTCTCTCTCGGAGGATTCGGAGCATTATCCACTTAGCGCGGGGTCGAGGCCCTGTCAGTCGGGAGAGGTTACTCCACCAGATTTCTTAGGCGTCCGTTCAGTTGTAGAGACAGACTGCTAGGCAGAGGTATAGGTGGCAGAGAGGACAGCCACCCAGGCAGCCTGTTAGTTCAGTTCCGTTGGCGAGACCACAGATAGTTACTCCAGTTGTTGGACGATGCCCATGTCGTCATGGACAGAGGCAGCAGTTGGAGCCTCCCAGACCCCAGCTCCCTTCAGTTGTAGTAGCCCCGCAGCAGTCAGTTGCCCCTACTGGGTCCCGTCGTAGTAGATGGGTGTGGAGACGACGACAGGCAGAGTCCCCTGTCGATGTAGTACAGCTAGTTCAGGCAGTCGGGCAGTTAGGGGCAGTTGTTCCTTCCGGATCAGAGGCAGTTCTGATGGTCTGTGATGCAGCGACGGACGATGATGTTGCAGTTTTTCTTAGTGGTTCACCGGTTCGGGCAGAGCCAGCCCTTAGCCCTTACGAGACTTCTTCCCCTTTGAGTCCGTATGTGGAGGACTTCCATCAGACCCTCTACGAGGATGATGCACTTGAGGATGACTTACTCGAGGAGGAGTCAGATGGAGGTATACCGGTGCACAGAGTATGCGTGGTTACTAGACGTGGCCACTCAGACGAGCAGATAGAGGCAGATGATGATGATGAGCAGGGAGAAGCTGAGGTAGGAGGATCTCCCCGGTCAGTTGAGACAGATGCCACAGTGCTACAGTTACAGACTCAGATGGCAGAGATGGTCAGGGCCATGGCAGCGATGACAGCTCAGTTGACAGCTTTGGGGGCGATGCCCCAGATGACGGGCGTAGGCACTCCTGCTACGTCCAGGGACGAGCCAACAGCACCACCTGTAGTAGCACCAGGTCCTGTGGGAGTAGACAGGGCCCAGAGAGCAGTTCCAGTGGCACCTACAGCAGTTACTTTTACTACCCCAGTCCAGAGTCAGTCAGTTCAGTTGTCAGCCGGACAGATTCAGGATCTGATTGCCCAGAAGGTCGAGCAGGCCATTTCCTCCAGGAAGTCTGGAGAGGTAGTTAGCAGGGGGCGTCCTTACCCAGTAGAGTACGAGCACGAGCCCTACCCCCCTGGTTTTGTCCCTCCTAGGTTCAGAGTCTTTGATGGGTTTGGGAACCCGAGGCAGCACGTGGCCCAGTACCGAGCCATCTGTTGCAACATAGGAGGGAACGATGCACTGATGTTGAGACTCTTTGTCAGTAGTCTAGTTGGGGTGGCCTTTGCCTGGTACATCGATCTCCCCAACGATTCAGTACGCACCTTTGCAGAGTTGGAGCAGTTGTTTGTTCAGAGGTTTGTCAGTGCAGAGCACCGAGTTACAGTTGGAGAGCTAGTTATGACTAGACAGCGGCCCCGAGAGCCTCTCCCAGATTATATAGTCAGATGGAGGAACCTCAGCCTACAGTGTGAGCCCCAGTTACAGGAGCAGCATGCAGTAGAAATTTTGTTGAAGAACATAGATGGTCCGATAGCACCTTATCTGAAGGGTTTCAGCATCAGGACCTTTCAGAAGTTGTTGACAAAGGTGATCAGTTTGCAGGACAGCATACCCGATGCAGTCCCTCCTAAGGTTGAGAGTCAACCTTCACGTAGACCTCAGCGGCAGGAGTCATCAGGGGCACCTCCACCTAGGAGAGGGGAGGTACACAGTACTTATGGACCATCAGATAAGGGCAAGAAGCCCTTAGTCAGTTCAACACCGCCTCAGCAGTCTCACACACCGGGTCAGTCAGCAGTGCAGTCTAGACCCTCTCGTAGGACCCCAGAGAGTCAGCAGTACCTACGGGAAAAGCTTAGTAAGGAATATCCCTTTAAAAGGGAAAGTGTGATGAAGATCTTCAAGTTCCTTACTAAGAGAAACATCTTAACATTCCCGAACAACAATAGAGTGGAAGAGGAGGGGCAGACAGAACACCCACTCTATTGTCCGTTTCACAGACATATCGGGCATGTTATAGAAGACTGCTATGTGTTCAAGGACAGATTTGAGAAGCTCATGGCTAGTGGGTAGATCCACCTACAGGATAGCGACCTGGTTCAGCCCAAGGGCAAGACACCTCAGACAGTTCAGATGATCTCGGGCCCCAGTAGTTGTAGTGACAGCCAGAGTGGCAGACAGAGCAGTCGTAGCAGATCACCCAGAGGTTCTGAGGGAGAGTGGCAGCTAGCGCTCTCTCGGAAGACGAAGCAGATGATCCGGCAGATAGTTCAGAGTTCAGAGGCAGTTGAGAGGAGGCCTACCCAGGCCAAGTCGACAGTTGCCAGTCCAGTTTCTTCGCCAGCACCTTTTTCTTCTTCTTTTTCTGATGTAGTGCCTACAGAGCACATTTCTTTTCCTATTTTATGTAATAAAAAGATGTATGAAAAGGAAAAGTTTGTTGTAACGTCCGAGGGGAAGATGGGATACCTTCCAGCACTTACGCTGAAGGATTTCGTTCTCCCTTCAACTGATGATGAAATAATAGAATAAGGTGATTCTGGCTACTTCTGGTGTTCTGTTCCTGCTTTTATTTCTTCTAGCACTCGCTCTTTCAATATTTTATATGTTTCTTGTGATGATTCTGTATGTGATGAAGAGTCTGAGTGTGATGAGGAACCGGTCTTCATGATTCCGGAGGGTGGTTGTTACATGGATTCAGAAGATGAATCTGAGAACCCACTCCAGTCGCTTTCCTTGGAGCCAACACAAGCCATCACCGCTGAACCTAGTGAATCTCCTGTCAAAGATGACTCGATACAGGAAGTTCACTTGCGTTCAGGGAAAGTTCTTCCACCTAGAATGGCTAAGAATACAAAAGAAAAAGATAAGAACATTGTTACCCAGCAGGACGATCCTATCCCTTCCTCCCAAGAGCAGTCTAAGGAGAAAGGGAAAGGCCCTCAGCTGGATGTTGATTACAATGTGTTGGCTCATTTAAGGAAAATTCCTGCCCTTCTCAGTGTCTATGACGCTTTGATGATGCCTTCTGACTTGAGAGAGACCTTGGTAAAAGCACTACTCGAACCAGAGTCCTATCAAGCCTTCTTTGCTTCCGAATCTATTGGAGATGCATGCCTTTTGAGAGAGATGCCATGCATTACCTTTTCAGATCGCGATCTCCTCTTGGGTACCTCTGATCACAATCGTCCTTTGTATGTCACCGCTGAAGTCAATGGTTATGAGTTGAACAGGGTCCTCATTGACCAAGGAGCTTCAGTAAATATCCTGAGTTATGAAACTTTGCAGAGCCTCTCCCTGGGTCATTTGAAGTTAACCTCTGATAAGATTATGTTAAAAGGCTTCAATGACCAAGGACAGCGTGCTCTAGGGTCTATCACCCTGCCCCTGAAGTTTGGAAATTTCCTTACTGAGACGAAGTTTCATGTGATCGAGGCCGATACTTCATACAGGGCTCTCTTAGGAAGGCCCTGGATTCATGAGTATGGAATGGTGCCCTCTACCTTGCACCAATGTATGAAGTATATGAGGAATGAAGTCGAGTACTCCATTCCCAGGGATACCCAACCCTTTTCTGTGCATGAGGTCTCTATTTACGATGATGCTGAGCATTACATACCTCATAAGAAGAGTAAACCTCCTTCTGCCCAGTCACCAGTGACACCTGCCAGTACTGTACAGGGTCCTGTACAGCTACCTGTGTGAGGTCCGTCACAGGTTAGTATTGAGGCAGATACCTCCACTGCAGATCCTGTTAGATCTCCTTTCCAATTTGCAGCTGGGCACGATGTTCCCCCTAGTAGAGGTAGGGGCGAGCGAGATAAAGGTAGAAGCAGAGGGTCGACTCGCCCGCCTCGAAACTACGACACTCAAATTCCTCCTCCCTCATATCTTTATGCTTCTCCTTTGACTGTCGAGTCCGACTCCTCTGACGATGAGATGATCATTACCCCTCATCGCTTAGCTCCCTCATCAGCCCCGGACTTCACTGATTATAGTTCACTACCTACCTTCTGTAGGTACCTGATACCCGAGGGTGGTTTAGTTATTGACAGTGATTCAGACGAGGAAGTAGACCCCCGACGTCAGACCACTAGTCAACAATCCCTTTCCCGTCAGATACGTGGAATAAGAGTTGAGGAGTCTCACCAAAGATCTTTGGTCACCCCCTCCACTAGTGATGGTGGTACACTACAAGTTAGAGGTCGCCCTTCACCTCCTCTGTACGAACCTTTGTGCCACCACGAGCTAGTGAGTGCGCCTCGTTATCCCATAGTGTAGGTGCCCCACTGGGTCCTGAGAGTCAGGGTTCAGCGGAGACCGCTATGGATAACAGGGTCACAACTGCCCCTCGTTATTTTTCCCCTTTCGTGGAAGACTGTGTAGAGCGGGGGGCAGTTATCTCGACTTGGTCAGATGAACAAGCTCTCCGACAGGCTCGTGTTTGGCGGACTGATATGCCTCAAATTAAGCAAGGTCTAGGTTATGTCGAGCAGAGCTCACCTAACCATGCTAACATCCGAGCGGTTTCCCACTCATACCCGGTTGTTTCTCTTACCGATAAAGAAGACCCGGGTGATGACGAGGATAGAGTACTCGATGCTCCTCAAGAGTTTGAAGATGGCATCACTTCTGCCATGGATGAACTGTGTGAGGTAAACTTAGGCACTGAATCAGATCCTATACCTATTTTTCATAGTGTCTTGTTATCTGACTCAGAGACTCAAGAATACATCGAGCTACTCTCAGAGTTTAGAGATTGCTTTGCCTGGAACTACACTGAGATGCCTGGTCTAAACCCAGATGTAGCAGTCCATAAACTAGCCATTAAGTCTGATGCAGTCCCTGTTAAACAAGCACCTCGTAGGATGAGGTTAGAAATAGAACAACAGGTGATCGCTGAAACTAAGAAGCTTATAGAGGCCAATTTCATTCGTGAAGATAAGTACCCTACTTGGCTTGCCAACATTGTTCCAGTCCGGAAGAAGAACGGGCAGATTCGTGTCTGTATCGACTTCCGTGATTTAAATAAGGCATGTCCTAAGGATGATTTTCCTCTTCCTATCCCCGAGCTTATGGTGGATATAACATCATCCCATAGTATTTTCTCCTTCATGGATGGTTCGTCTGGTTACAATCAGATAAAGATGGACCCCGAGGAGGAGAAGTTTACCGCATTTCGCACACCTATAGGTGTGTTCTGCTACAAGGTGATGCCCTTTGGTCTCAAGAATGTCGGGGCCACTTATCAACGTGCTATGACTGTTATCTTCGACGAGATGATACACGAGCAAGTTGAATGCTATGTGGATGATCTGGTAGTCAAAAGCAAGGTCCGTAGAGATCACCTTCGAGATCTACGAATCATTTTTGAACGCCTGCGCAAATATGATTTAAAAATGAATCCTCTAAAATGCACATTTGGAGTTAGTGCAGAAAAGTTCCTAGGGTTTATAGTTCGCTACCGTGGCATTGAGATTGATCCTTCCATGATCAAAGCCATAGTAGATCTAAAACCCCCTAAAAGCCTTACCCAGCTGAGGTCTTTCCAAGGAAAGCTAGCCTTCCTGCGGAGATTTATCTCCAACTTGTCTGGTAGGTGTCACCCCTTTGCTGCCCTAGCAAAGAAAGATGCCCGCTTTCACTGGGATGAGCGTTGTCAGGAGGCCTTTGAGAGTATAAAGCGCTACCTGATAAACCCCCATGTTTTAGCTGCACCCATCCCAGGGAGGCCGTTAATTCTCTACACTACGGCCCTGGATGAGTCCTTGGGTGCATTGTTGGCTCAGGAGAATGAGGAAGGCAAGGAGAATGCCTTATACTACCTCAGTAGACAGTTGATACGCGCAGAGCTGAAGTACCCCGAGATGGAAAAGCAGTGTTTAGCTTTGATCTTCGCGGTACAGAAGCTTAGGCATTATATGCTTTCACATAAGGTCAACCTGATTTCTCGAGTCAACCCCTTGCAGTATCTGATGACCCGTCCGACCCTCTCAGGTCGTCTGGCACGATGGTCTATGATCCAACTGCAGTTTGACATTACTTTTGTCCCTCAGCGGGCCGTCAAAGGACAGGCTCTAGCTGATTTTCTTGCTGCTCACCCGATCCCTGCAGGCTCCCCACTCAATGATGAGCTGCCTGACGAGCTGATCATGAGTGTGGATGAGCAGGAGTCCCCTACTTGGGAGTTTTACTTTGACGGTGCGTCATCCGTCAGAGCCTTGATCCCGAATGAAACTCCTATAGTTAGGGTAGGTCTGGGCCTCATTTTCGTATCCTCTGAAGGTCACACTCTGAGATATTCCTACAGTCTTTCAGAACCTCGTACCAATAATGAGGCTGAGTACGAAGCTCTGATTTTAGGACTAGAGTTGGCCATTCAGATGAATGTCATGCGGGTGAAAATCTTTGGAGATTCACAACTGATTATAAATCAAGTAGCGGGAGTCTACAAAGTACTTAAGCCGGAGCTCTTGCCATATCACAACAAAGCAATGGAGCTCTTGTGTTTGATTCCTGAAGTGACCTTAGCTAAAATCCCTAGATCTGCCAATGGCAAGGCAGATGCATTAGCTAAGTTAGCAAAGGAACTAGCTGACCCAACTGGCAACCCACTGTCTATCGTTGTCCAGTGCCGTCAAGCCCTATGCCCCGCAGACCTGTCTTCTCCCGATCAGACCCTCACAGTGTTCTCAGTTGAGGAAAAATCAGACTGGAGAGTACCCTTTATAGAGTATTTGAAGCATGGCAGGCTTCCAGATGATAGATCTCTTGCTGCCCAGATCAGAAAGAGAGCTCTATCATTCACCTATGTGAATGATACCTTGTATCGACGCTCTTTCGACCAAATGTGGTTGCATTGCCTCAACAACGAGGAGGCTCGCAAGGTCATGGGCGAGATACATGAAGGTCTTTGCGGTGCCCATCAGTCCAGACCAAAAATGAAAGGCAGAATTAAACGCCTCGGTTACTATTGGCCGACTATGATCCGTGATTGCATGGAGCACGCTAGAAAGTGCCACCAGTGCCAAATTCATGGCACGGTGATTCACCAACCCCCTAATCCGCTGCACCCTACTGTATCATCTTGGCCATTCGCGGGCTGGGGCACGGATGTAGTGGGTCCTATTGACCCTCCTTCCTCTAAGGGTCATAGGTTCATTTTAGCTGCCACTAATTACTTCTCTAAGTGGGCAGAGGCTGTGCCACTTAAGGAAGTCAAATCAGAAGATGTGATGCGTTTCTTTCGTGATCATATTGTCTATCATTTTGGTGTCCCGCGCCGTATCATT
Source organism: Dendrobium chrysotoxum (assembly GCA_019925795.1). Classification (NCBI taxonomy): domain Eukaryota; kingdom Viridiplantae; phylum Streptophyta; class Magnoliopsida; order Asparagales; family Orchidaceae; genus Dendrobium; species Dendrobium chrysotoxum. The sequence continues at coordinate 9,654,296 of CM034306.1, read as the reverse complement.
TCAGATAACGGCCCGTCGTTTAGAAGCATCAAAATTACCAGATTTGCCCACCGCCATAACATCAATTGGCGATACTCTTCAATTTACTATCCCAAGGCCAATGGCTTGGCGGAGGCATTCAATAAGACTCTCGTGCAATTAGTAAGAAAAATCTTGGTTGCAAACAAACGAGAGTGGCACGATAGACTTCCCGAAGCACTATGGGCCTATAGGACTACATACCGTACTCCTACTCAGTCTACCCCATATGCTTTGGCTTTCGGGGTCGAGGCCGTCCTCCCACTTGAGGTCGAGCTCCCCTCGTTGCGTGTGGCAGTCAGCCACAATCTTTCCCACGAAGATAACGCCCGACTACGGATGAAAGAGCTTGATGGTTTAGAAGAGCTTCGCCTACAAGCTTATCAGAACCTCAAACTATACCAGGCATGTATGGCTCGATCACATGATCGCCTTGTCCGACCCCGTGCTTTCCGGGTTGGCGAGTTGGTCCTTGTTTTACGCAGACCTATCATTTCGCGCCGTCGCCGAAGTGGTAAGTTTGAGCCTGTCTGGGAAGGCCCCTTTACTGTAGAGCAAGTCTACGAAGGTGGTGCCTACCTACTCGTTGATGCCAATGGTGTTCACCCTATGCCTGTCATCAACGGGCAGTACTTGAAAAAGTACTATGCCTGAGCTCGCTCTTCAAAAGGGAGGGGGTCTCCCTACCGCCTGTAAATACTCCCCTGTATATGTACCCCCTTTGGAGGGGCTTCTTCACTTTTCGACAGTCTGTGTGGCCATGACGATTTGTCCTCTACCACACGATGTTTGTTACGAGGAGTATAAGGCTATCGTTAGGGGTGATGAGGTGAGATGATATGATTCGTACACTGACATAAACTCTAGTCTCTATCATCTCCCTTGTCTGAACTCTTCTAGGCCAGATCTTGACCCATATCAGTCCAAATACATATCCAAGTTCTATTTTCAATGGTGGGATCTTTAAATTCAATGTGCAAAGTTTCTAAAAGAAAGATTAATCTGAGAAAAGTCTGAGAGCTTAAAACACGAAGTGGACTTTTTAGAGAATTTTTCCTTAGAAAGTACAGAATTTATTTTTCCTAATGAAAGATTTACCCCTGTCTTCTTTAGAAAATTAAGTAATTGGTGGTTGACTCCTCTAAGCGCTTGATGGAAAATTATAATGATTCAAAAGAAAAATGTATACCTTCTCTCTCATCCCTCGCTTAGGATGATTTCTTATTTTGAACTAAAATCTATATCAAATTGAAATTAGATTTAGAGACGCGTATTTTCCCAATCATCTTGCAATTTTCTTTCTCATAGGTATCTTTCGCATGCTAATGAATCTATCTCATAATTTCCTCATTCAAGTTGTTTATTTTTATCATAGGATTGGATTTGCTTTGTGGATTCTTCTTCCTTACACGAGAGAGTGAGCTTTTCTTCTCTTATGTTTGGAAGATAATCTTACAACTGAGAAAGTTTTCGTTTAGAGGTTTAGAAATGGAGCCAATTACGAAATCAAAGATACACAAAGTGTATCAAACAATGAAAAGATGCGCAGTGCGCCAAAATTGGAGATACACAAAGTGTATCAAAAGTGGAAAGTTGCGCAAAATGCGCCATAAAGTCAAGGATACACAAACTGTATCAAGTAATTAAAAGATGCGCAGTGCGCCAAATCAAATTGAGGGGCTCAAAATGAGCCCAAAGTGGATAAGTAAATGGCTTCCCTTTCTTGTAAATCTCTAAGTCTCAGAAAATCCATACCCCTTGATATTTGTGATACTTGAGTTTGAAAATCATGATTTCGGATTCATCATCGTGCAAGAATGTTCTATTAGATATAAAAATATTTTCGTGTGAGAAGATTGAGAGGATTCAGTTTCTCTCTCTAATTTACACCCTTTTGAATTGGATATTTATTCAAAATATATAAGGGAGAAAGCCCAGCTTAGCTTGTAGGGAGCTTAACCTGGGTTAGCAAAATTTAAATCCCTAACCTTCTTGGGTTTAGATGGAGTCAACTTATATTGCTGAACTTTCTGAACCTTTTCTGAGGTTCAAGATGATTAAGAGGTTAATTTTTCATTTCTAAAAATAGTCCTTTCACTCTCTGATGAAATTTTCACTCTTTAGGAAATGTGTGAATCAGACTTCTCTCAGATTGATTGGTAAGGGCTTAAACATCTCTTAGTGGTCATACTAATTGAGTTTGTTTAAATGCTTAGCGTATTCTTTTAAAAATTTGTGCACGAAAATATTTTGACCCCACCATCTGATTATAGACCATTCTTAAGGACTGATAAGAGTCTCGCATTTATTGTACCTTTCTCTTCTGAGTTCTGGTAATTTGGGAGTTTCCCCCTCTCTGTCCCCCAGTTTCACTTGGTGCTCCCAAGTGTGGTATGGAATATCAAAACCAATTCAGACTCCTTTTGTACTGGGTCCATACCAACCTATGCTAGCTAGGGATGATAATGTTGATCCACCATCCGAATCTAAATTTCATTCACATATCAATTGTGTTATGGTTGTGCCCCCAGTTTTATTCATGTGGCGAATGTGGCCTGGGTTATCAAAGCCAATCCTATCTCCCTCTTTGAGTTCCAATCATTAGAGGATGTCTCATACTAGGAGTAACACACGGATATGGTAAACGTTCCCTCTACCGGGTGTTATCTTCGACAGTACGAGACATATTTAGTCTATGATTATGAACATATAAAGAAAATATGCACCTATACAATAAAAGAGGGAAGCTCTCAGCAGACCAAAACCGGTTGCCCTTGTCACAGGTGGAACCCGGTAATACTCTCTAAGAGCTCAAATTCCCCAAAGTCTTTCTTTTCTTCTCCTACGAAGCGTCTGAGTGATCGCTTCAAGGATAAGTTTACACTTGTGATTATTATGGTCTTTTACAATCATGATAGTCTTTGTTAGTGGTGTGATACATCTTGCTCAAGATGTTAACATCCCACCTTCGCGAGCTCTGATTTCCTAGCAGGGAATCAGCTCTCTAATTTCTTTTAACAACCTACTTTTTCATCCTTGCCCTGCTCTCAGCTGCTAGAGTGGTTCTATGGATCTAGTAGTGTTGCTCCCACCTCTCACAGGGTCCCACCAATCAGGGTGAGTGTTACCGCTGTGATGTTTGATGTTTATTGATTTTACTCATAAATCATTTTCCTCAGTGGCGAGTGTGTCTCCTCGTCATCTTGAGTTGTTTCCCCAGTAGTGTTGCGGTACGCCTGGTTACCGGTGTTAGCATCACTAACTTGAGAGCTTTGATTTTCTAGCGGAAAATTAACTCAGTTTCTACTTTACTCTCTCTCTCTCATTCGTACTCTATTCTCAGCTGCTAGGGTAGCTCTACGGATGCACTGACATTATTCCACTTCCCACAGGGTCCCACCAGTTTGTGTGGGTACCACCATTATGAGCTTTTCATAAATATCATTCCTATGCAATGTTACTCCCCTTAGTGGCGAGTGTGTCCCCTCGCTACCCTTGTGTGTTTTCTGGTTGTGATGCAGTACATCAAGTCTTAGAGGTTAGCATCGCTTCTTAGTGAGCTTTGATTTTCTGACAGAAAATCATTTCACTCGTCTTGTGGTGACATGCTTTCCCACCGTGACCTGACTCTTGGCTGTGGAGCGGTCCCTTGGATGTGTTTATGTTGCTTCCCACCTCTACAGGGTCCCACTAGCTTATGTGGGTGTACCACTGTAGTCTTCTATGATTATTTCTCCATGATATAGTCCTTTTCTCTGTAGCAAGGGTGTCCTCCTTGCTACTTTAGCTACTCAGTGGGAATGAGATTACCCCTCTCACACTTTGTTGAGGGCGTACCTTTCCCCATGGTCTCTCGAGACATCATTCTGGTGCTTCCAGGTTTGTATGATCTTAGTTTCGCCTAGGCAGTTTCACTGGCACTTGGATACTCGTGGCCACGACGACTTGTCCTCTACCACGTGGTACCCAAAACACTAGTTTGAAACTCCTTAGACGACCCTTCTCTCTTTGAAATTTTCCATTTTCTACTCCTCTTCCCATCCCTACACATATGCGTGTTAGGGTATGGTTGAGATGACTTTCCCCTGATCGCCCTACTGCAGGCATATGCGCCGGGTAGACATCAGACTTTACTTGGTTGAGAGTGCCCCACAGAGCCCCTGGGAGGCATATCTCACCACCTCTTTTCGCTGATTGCTCTGCTGCAGGCATATGCGCCGAGTAGACATCAGGCTTTACTTGGTTGGGAGCACCCCGCAGAGCCCCTGCGAGGCATAGCTCACCACACCTTTACCCTGACTGTCCTGCCGCTCTGGTAGACATCAGACCTTTACCCTGATCGTCTCGCTCTGATCAAGCAGACATCAGACTTTACCCGGTTGAGTGGGAGCCCGACAGAGTCCCTGGGAGGCATTCCCCACCACCACTTTTACTCTGGATGTTCTGTAAAAGACTACGCAGACTCCAATTTCGTGACTTATTTACTTTTGTTGAGGTCAGGCAGAAGTATTGAGTCACCCCTATCCGCTATTCTGAAAGGAGCAGGAGGAGACGGGATCCTTTCACCTTCTATTCTGCTGTTTGAAATGAACAGTCAGGTAGTTGGTTTTACTTACCGGTTGAGAGAGCCCGACAGAGTCCCTGGGAGGCATTCCTCACCACCCCTTTACTCTAGATGTTCTGTAAAAGACTACGCAGACTCCAATTTCGTGGCTTATTTACTTTTGTTGAGGTCAGGCAGAAGTATTGAGTCACCCCTATCCGCTGTTCCGAAAGGAGCAGGAGGAGACGGGATCCTTTCACCTTCTATTATGCTGTTTGAAATGAACAGTCAGGTAATTGGTTTTACTTACCGGTTGAGAGAGCCCGACAGAGTCCCTGGGAGGCATTCCTCACCAACCCTTTACTCTGGATGTTCTGTAAAAGACTACGCAGACTCCAATTTCATGGCTTATTTACTTTTGTTGAGGTCAGATAGAAGTATTGAGTCACCCCTATCAGTTGTTCCGAAAGGAGCAGGAGGAGACGTGATCCTTTCACCTTCTATCCTAGTGTTTGAAATGAACAGTCAGGTAGTTGGTTTTACTTACCTGGTTGAGTGAGCCCGACAGTGTCCCTGGGAGGCATTCCTCACCACTACTTCTTCTCTGATTGTTTTGCCCTGATCAAGAAGACATCAGACTTTACCTGGTCGAGTGAGCCTGGCAGTGTCCCTGGAAGGCATACCTCACCACTCTCTCACCTTCTATCCTGTTGTTTCGATACGGTCAGATGGATAGTTGGTTTGCTTTACAACCTTACTTTTTTGGGTTTTCTCTCCTCAGTTCTGCCCTCACTATAGGGTAAGGCAAAGAGAAGATCCCTCCACTTTGTCACCTTTTGGTGGCATGTTGCTACTTCGCTCTTTGTTCTATCCTTGGCTCTGCCCCCGCTATAAGGCATGGCCAGGAGAAGATCCTCCTTTGCTCTCTTTCACCTCTTTTGGTGCTCTTTCCTAGAGCCTTTACTCTACTGCTTCTGTCACATTCGGTCAACGCCAACACGAGCGGTTCACTAGTTTGTTCGCCACTCCTGTTGGGGGTCCGTTTGTTGACCATGTTTTTCCCTAGACCTAGGTCAAAGAGTTGAACTGGTCAAATTTGACCAGGCTAGACCCTGGAACCCAGCCTAGTGGGTTCAGGGAGTCAAGCCAAGTTTGCTGAGCCCAGACCCAGGCCCTGGGTCAACATAGTTGACCAGGTCAGCCTGGGTTGACCCAATAGGCCTTAATGGGTCTATTCAAGCTCTAGTCAAATCCAAACTCATTCCAGGGCTCTTCGAGCCCTATTTCCTCCTCCCCTAGGCTCAGTGGGTCAAGCTTGACCCATGGGCCCAGGTCTTGGTCCTGGGTCAACCTGGTTGACCAGGTCAACCCAGGTTGACCCATATAGACCCTAATGGGTCTAAATCAACCCAAATCAAATCCTAATCAAATCTAACCCCCCTAGGCTCGATCCATTGATTCTTTGAGCCTAGTTAACTGTTTTGACCAAGTCAAGCATGGACTTGGTCAACTCTAGCTCTTAATAGGTCAAAATGACCTATTTAGGTCGAATTAAGACCTATTAAGGCCCACTTAAGTCCTATTCAAGCCCAAGTTCAGCTCAAATCCTTTCTTGGGCTCAAACTCTTATTCCCTAGGCTTAGTTGACTGGTTTGACCAAGTCAAGCATTGACTTGGTCAACCCTAGCCTTTAATGGGTCTAAATGACCTATTTAGGTCTATTTAAGACCTATTAAGACCTTTTAAGCCTTTCCTAATGATCCCAAACCCAAACTACGGCCAAGGGGAGTGGAGATCTCCCTTAATCAACCCTAGAGCTAATCTTAGCCGTTAAGCATAGGGTTAGGACCTTTAAATAGGAAGAATTAGGATTATTGGAGGGACTTTTCACTCTTGCTCTCGCTCTAGACCTCCTAAGACCCTGAGATCTCTTGTGAGGCCCCCCACGACCCGTCCCCACCTTTTCCAAGCCAAATCCGCCACCAAAGTCCTGCCAGCGGCGAACTTTCCGGCGAACCAAGGAGTAAGACCTTCCCACACGAATCCCGTCCGATCCAAGGCATTTCGAGGCTCGACTCCAACTAGGAACTTGTGCGTGGACAATCTACAAACTCAGAAAACCCAAGATCTCCCGAATCCACCGTGTGGATTAGGTAAAAACCCTAACCCTAGTTAGGAGCACCTATGGTTAATTAGCATCGTCATTAGTGCGTGTTAAACCAAATAAACTATACCACATGAATGCTCTCCATCCAGGGATCCTAGGTTTTAAATTTCATCTCGTTTGATCGAGTAGATCGATCAAACGAAGCGATTATCACCCTAAGCCCTCGGTTCGCCCTAACGCATGCAAAGGCTCGAGTCTGGACCGTTGGATTCGTGATCAACGGTCCAGAGCTCGCTGGATCAGCCTTCGGATCCAGCCCGCGGTCTCCCCTGTCGTCGGATCGAGCCGTCCGGCTTGATCAGAACCGTCCATCCGCGACAGCGGAGGATCAGACGGTTCCCCGCGGCTGCTGACACGGCAAGTAAAGCCGCGTCCTGCGGCTTTGATTGCCGCATGATTGCGGCAATCATTAACCCGGCCAATGATTGGCCCGAGGACCGCGGAGCCTATCCCGGGCTGCCACGTGGCCGGCCCACCGCCGCCGCCGCCAACTTTTTTTATTTTTATTTTTTTATATTTATTTTAAAAATCCTTTTTTATTATTATTTAAATAATAATAAAAAAATAATAAATTTTTTTTTAATCATTTAAATAATAAGGTTATTATATTATTATTATTACTATTATTATTATTATTATTATTATTATTATTATTATTATTATTATTATTTTAATTATTTTAATTATTTTAATTATTATTATTATTATTATTATTATTATTATTTTAATTATTATTATTTTAATTATTATTATTATTATTATTATTTTTATTATTATTATTATTTTAATTATTATTATTTTAATTATTATTATTATATTATTATTATTATTATTTAAAACTATTTTTAAAGTTGATTATTATTATTATTATTTAAAACCTATTTTAATCTATTATTATCATTATTATTATTAGTATTATAATAATATTAATATTATAATGAGTAATAATGTTATTACTTTGATAATAATATTATTATATTGTTATAATATTATTATACTATTATAATTAGCATATAATAATATTAATATTATAATTAATAATAATATTATTATCTTGATAATATTATTATTATATTATTATAATATTGACTATTATTATTATTAATATTATTCTAATATAATATTATAATTAATAATAATAATATTATTATTTTTTTATAATATTATTATTATGTTAATGGTTATATTACTATAATATTAGCATTTGATTATTATTAATATTATTAAAATATTAATATTTTTTTTAGTTAATAATATTATTATTATCTTTAATAATATTATTATTATATTAATATTAGTATCATGATAATGTTAATATTTTTATATTATTATAATATTTTGTTTATTATTTAAATTTATTTTAAAATCCAGATATTATTATATCTGATTTATTTTAAAATTATTAAATTTTTTTTAAATATTAATTATTTTAAAATATTTAAAATTTATTTTTAACCTATTTATCTTAGAAAAATCATAACTTTCTCGTTTTAAACCAGATTTTGACGCACAATACCTCGTTCTCTTCAGAAAAATATAAATTTTAATTTAAAATTATTTCCTATATCTGATTCTATCTTTTCTGAATGTTTTCTGTATTTCTTTGTTACTTTGTTATTTAAATATTATTTAATTAATATAATTAATTATTTTAAAATAAAAATTATTTTAAAACCCCCTTGGTGGCTGGTAGATCTCCCATGCTTATGAACTGAAGTATTTTCAATTATCTTATTTTTAAATTTATATTATTATTATTTATAATATTTATGTATTTTAAAAATGAGTTTAAAATTACATATTATTTAAATCCCCCGATTTTGGGAGGTCCACCCCTTGTGAAACTTTAAACCTAGGACCTATATGTGAACAGAATTCTTGTGGAAGAAGGATTAGTGAATGATTGTGTCCCAATCATCCACTAATCACTTCATTAGATTTCTTTACTTAGTATTTTCGTAGTCCTTGCATGTGTAGGTTGCACAAGCACTTAGCCTAGGCTCTCCTAGATCTAAGGACATGGTTTGGTGTGCTTATACTTGCTGCATTTACCCTCTATGTTGTGCCTAAGGGTTAGTTACTTCATTTCATTCCTATATAACGTAGTGACACCTTAAGGACAACAATTAAGGATCGTCTAGTGAACTTAGAAAAATTCTAGGAATTAGGGTAGAGCCCCAAATGACTTGAAATCTGAAACACTTAAATATAGTGACATCTAAAACCCCCTAGAGTTTTCTAGGAATTTTCTGGACTCTTTAAAACACTTAATTAGCAAACCCTAATTCACCCGTTAATTAAGCCTTAGAAACTTCAGAAAAATCTAATAAATCCATTTTAAATCAAAAAAATACCCATAATACGTCAAACTCTCCAGAATTCAGTCCCCAACCTTAGATAATTAGGCCCCTCTTAATTGGACCTTAATCCGGATTTTAATTCAACCTTAATCAAAAATCACCTTTTTGCCTTAATTAAATCATTAAAAATTATTAAAAAAATCCCAAATATTCCCCAAACACTTGGGAACACCTTCTTAGGTCATTTCTAACCTTTGGGGGTGATTCCAATCAGTTTGGAGTTGATTTGGGCCAAAACCCCCAAAGTACCCCTAATTAGGCAATTCTTGTAATTCATTTAATTGCCCCAACTTCTAAAAATCATAACTAATTACAGAAAACCCCAAAATGGGCAAACTAAAAGACACCTAACTCTAATTAAGGTCTAGTATTTGTTAAAAATATTAGGTGTCTAGAAATCAACCTAAAATAAAAAGTCAACTCTTCGGTCAACCGTAGCCTATAGTCTAAGACCCGAAACTTCCAAAATTCATAACTTTGCGTAGGAAACTCCAAATCCAGCAAACTCAAAGGCATTCAACTCACATTAGGGTCTAGTATTTATTAAAAATATTAAAATTCCAGAAATCAACTTTAAGTTGAAAAGTCAACAATCCGGTCAAACTTAGTTCAAAATAAGACCAAAACTTCAGAAATTCATAACTTTGGGTAGAAGAATCCAAATTGGGCAAGCTAACTGTCTAACTGATCATGTTAAAGCTTAGTATTTTATAAAAATATTAGCTGGTCATAAATACCCCTTTAATCAAAAAGTAAATTTTGGACCCCCTTTTTACTTTGTGTATAGGTGGACCTCGAACCCCCTAAAACTCACTAATGCAATTTAAACTTCAAATATCATCACCCTAAGAACTAAAACTGATCCGCACATTAAATCAACTAAGATGGATCTCAATTCACTAATATTTGGACTTTAAATAAAATTCCCTTTTCAGACCTACAACCAACCTGGATAGTAGGCAATTGTAACTAACTACCTAGCTTAGGATCTACCTCAGCCACACAGGCTTTTACACACACTGTAGAATTATTTGCTAGGGCATGACTTCTAGACTTAGGCTAGGCCGGTGTTTACTTTTCTGCTGCGTGCCGAGCTTTTTCGGATTTCGTTGCATGTTGTGATTGAACTATTGATGTGTTTGCTTACTTTTACTGTACTCTGGGATTTGATGTGATTGCACGATAGACTACCCATAGGTTAGGATCGAGGTTGATACTAACAATGTCTTCTGCAGGTGACCATGCTCATGCAGCACTAAATAAAAGGGGGGCAATAATCATGATTTAAATACTAATGTCATTTTATACAGGTGCTTCAGAAATTGCTCAGCCCCCCTAAATAAATGAGGGCTAATTAAAAATCATTATAAATTGCTACAGGTGCTCCAGAGCTTGCTTAGCCCTCAAAATAATTAAGAGCATGACTAAGTGTGGCTGTGATGAGCATTTCATTTTCTTATAACTGCTTGGGATGATGTATAAACTGCTTGGGATGATTTTTACTAGGATAACCTTACAGGAGAGTCTAGATTTACTGCTTTCCATTAATGTAATTGTTTGTAATATTGGTTATGAGTTGTGAAAGTGAATTTCGAGTGGGGATACAAGAATCCAAAGATTGGATTCCAGAGAGGAAAGGGCACCCAATATGAGGATGGTTCTTTTCTATTTGGAAATCCAAATTTGGATTATTCTACTACCTGAGAAGTCCATGGAAAAGGAGGCCCAAGGAGTCTAAGGAAGCTAAGATCCAAGGAGTCTAAGAAAGAGAAGATCAAGAAGATGAAGACCAAGTGTATCCCACTCAAAATAACTTGCGTCAGTCTTAGGATTAGAAATCCGGGTTGTTGGCAGTGGTGCCCGGCCACTTTAATTTTCTGCAGACCCTGGGTTGTAATTAAGGGCAGTTGGCCTATGGATATTTATTAATTTGTTTGGATAATTTTAATGTATTTTATGATTGTGTACCTCTAGGATTGTTTGCTTTTCATAGTTTATTGGCGATCTGCATGCCGCTTTTATTTTAGCCTGGATTTCGTTAGGCTCTTTAAAGACAAACTTTTTCTACTCGTAACTAATATTTAAAATTCTAAGGTTTAAGCAATTTAGAAACTTAACGACCTAGGGAATTGCTGGAATCGTCCGGGGTTGCATGCATATTAATGCATTTCTTCTCTCCTTCTATAAGACACTTCCCCGCCTGCGGGTAGAGTCCGGATAATCTGACCTATGAGGATGAGGTGCCGGACCTGGGGAAGCCCAGTCTAATTCTAAAAATTATTTTTGTAAGCCCTTTTTTAAAATCCTATGCATATCTGATTTGGATACTTTAACCAGCATGCATTGCATTAGAAATCAACTAAATCAAAATTTTAATTGCATTAGTCATAGGAGCATTCACCCAACATCAGTCTGGGACCAACTAAGAAGTCCTCTAGACGTCGGCCCTACCTCCAAGAACTATAACCTACCTACCCATCTTTCATAAATGACTGGATAGCATGGTTTTGAAGCGATTAGGTGGTTAGCTGGCTCCCCCTTCCAGGCCGGGGTAAGTCCAGATTTTTCATTGCATTAGCTAGGACACGGGTGTTAGTATTGCGTAGAACACTAAACCCATTAGATTTAGGATTCAAGGCTACTATTGTTTCGTAGTACGCCTCATCAGTAGGTAGGTCTTCTGTCTTCTAGAGACCCTAAACCCTACATATCCGTGTCACACGGATGATGCCACCTCCATCCTTCCCTCCTGCATGCTTCGAGTGCATGATTTATTTATTTTCTCCAGTTTCTTCTCACTACCTTAGTCCCTCCAGATGCTGATGTGAGCCGTGCATGTTGACTAAGCCTAGTTGAACCTCTCTCTCCCTTCGAGTAGGACTTCCTAGTCTTCCCCCTATGTGCCAATCCCAATTCAGAAAGTATAATATAGAATCCCTAATCGAGAGTATTCTCAGGCTCCGGCTTGAGATGTAATTAACCACGGGGGCTTGCGCCCGTGGAAAATCGAATCCCACTCTCAAATAAACCCCATTCGAGCTAATGTATCGGGTGGGGGAAATCCGTTGTGATTAGATCGTACATATTGTTATCCATTGGGGTGTGCTGGTGAGAGCCACTATCCTCAATGATTAATCGTATGCATGATCGAATCTGCCCTTCCATTGGCCAGATATTGTCTCCCCTCGTGGGGTGATGGTTTCTGTTGTCCTTTCGGAGGTCCACAGGTCCAACGACGGGCAGAAGTCCAGTGTCGGGTAGAAGTCCGACGAGGGTCCGACGAAAGGCAGAAATCCGGCGTCGGGTAGAAGTTCAGCGTCGGGTAGGACTCCGACGAGGGTCCAACGACGGGCAGAAGTCCAGTGTCGGGTAGAAGTCCGACGAGGGTCCGACGAAAGGCAGAAGTCCCACATCTGGTAGAAGAGCGTTGGTCAATAACATCTGCCAAAGATGTGTGACCTTTCTGAGGTTATACGTCATAATCCTTTTTGATGACATTAACTTGTACGAGAGAGTTTGAGGGAATCCACTAAGGATGTATGACCTATCCGAGGTTGTATGTCAGAGCCTTGCTCGATGACGTTAACCTGTGTGGAAGAGGTCGAGAGAATCCACCAAGGATGTATGAACTATCCGAGGTTGTACGTCAGAGCCCTGCTCGATGACGTTAACCTGTGTGGAAGAGGTCGAGAGAATCCACCAAGGATGTATGACCTATCCGAGGTTGTATGTCAGAGCCCTGCTCGATGACGTTAACCTGTGTGGAAGAGGTCGAGAGAATCCACAAAGGATGTATGACCTATCCGAGGTTGTATGTCAGAGCCCTGCTCGATGACGTTAACCTGTGTGGAAGAGGTCAAGAGAATCCACCAAGGATGTATGACCTATCCGAGGTTGTATGTCAGAGCCCTGCTCGATGACGTTAACCTGTGTGGAAGAGGTCGAGAGAATCCACCAAGGATGTATGACCTATCCGAGGTTGTATGTCAGAGCCCTGCTCGATGACGTTAACCTGTGTGGAAGAGGTCGAGATTGAATCCCCCTGGGATTCATCGTCCAATGATCGAGACACAATAAAGATCGTGTATTTCTCGAATCAGGGATTAGGAGACTATATTTGTTAGTAGTTTTCTACTGTCATCATTTTTAATCCTTTCTAAAGAAGCAGATACTATCAAATGGAAAGCACAACACATCACTATATTATATGGGATAATATAACAACTTCCTAGTACAATCTAGGGATATAAGTGTTACACCACGCTAAACACATAAGATATACGTACAAGGACGACACTGTTTGACTTCGAAAGAAAATACTAGAGACATCAGAGCAACATACTGCTTGAAAAAGGCACAATAAAACAAGACGATTACTATTACTAACACAAATGTATATACGGTGTGATCATTTGATCTCACCAACCATCTGAATGTTATTCAATGGTTCTTTTTGTTGTTGCTGCTTTTGCCCCCTAGCATCATCTCGAATCGGTGGGCTTTGGATGAATTGACGGAGATATCCTTATCGGATCATCCTCTCAATCTCATCCTTGAGTTGTTTGCAAGCTTTAGTAGTGTGTCCACGACTACGGTGAAAATGACAGTATTGATCTTGATTTCCTACGTTCGACTTCAAAGGATTAGGCCACTTAATATTTTCTTGATCTCGGATGGCCATCAAAACATTTGATTGAGAGGCATTGAGTGGTGTATACTCCTCATCATGTCGAAACTCACGTCGTGGTACTGGGGGTCTAGGAGAGAAGTTTTTCTTTTGTTGTGAGGATGAGTCCTCCATCGTAGGGGCTTTGCGCTTTCCAGGAATTTGTTCAAATAGCTTTCTGTGGGCACTAATAGCTTCATCCGCTGATATTTGTGCTTCCACACGATGGATCAGGTCGGCATACGAAGGGACCGTGTCGCGCATCAGTACTGAGTAGAAGGGGCCTGGACGGAGTCCTCCAAGAAAGACTCCTCTGAGTAACTCAGGATCTACTCCAGGAATCTGTCGAGCTTCAGCAGAAAATCTCTGGAAGTACTCCTTGAGGGACTCATTTTCATTTTGTCGGATTCCAGAGAGGTGGGAGGGGTCTTTAACCATTCTTCGATTGGCGACAAATTGTTCGACGAACACTTTGGCCAATTTAACAAACATGGGAATAGATCCAGCAGGGAGCGAATAAAACCATGTTCGGGCCTGCCCTTTAAGGGTGGCAGGAAAGACTTGGCAGAGGAGCGCATCTGAAGCTCGCTGGATGTGCATTATAGTTCTGTAGTGGTCGATATGCTCGTATGGGTCAGATGTCCCGTCATAGGGATCGATGCTGGGTAGCTTGAATCCTGCCGGGATGGGATGTTGAAGAATGGCCTCAGTTAGAAGTGATGACTCCTGGAAATCCCATGGGCGTAGAGGTTGCCTCACACCTCCCCCAGGGAATTCTTCTTAGACTAATCTTCGCAATTGAAGCCGCAGGGCGTTGCGAGGGAGTTCGGCTATATGTGGTCGAACAAAGTTCTCAGGAGCATCCCGAGGAATGTGATGATGCTGATCTGCGCGTGAAGGATGGGTAGAGCTGGCTGTGTCAGCAAGTTCATCATCTTGGCGTGTTGGAGGACGTCTCCTTGGCAAAGGAAGAGGAAACTCGACATGGGGATGTTCCGGTGGAACATCATCGACCCGTGGTGGATCCCGGGGGAGCAGAACCTCATCAGGGGGTGCTAGTGTAGGTTGTCAGATCTCTCGTAGGAGTTGAAGGATCTCCTTCTGGGAATCCTCCATCCTTTGAATGCGATCTTCCAGGGACGGTCCTGAAGTCCCTTCTCCAGCAGGGTTTCGGCCACCGGGCTGAAAAGAGGCAGATGCCTGGCGTCCCTGATTCAGGGATTGATTTCGAGATTGGTGTGAATTGGAGCGAGAGGCTCCCAGGATGCGATTACTGCGCCTGTTGGCCATTGCAGTGGTGCTTCAAGATAGTGAGATTTGTTTCCCACAGACGGCGCCAAACTGTTGTGGGCTAGAATATACGCGGCGGTAGAGTATGAATTCTAGGTCTTAGCGTTGCACGAATATCCAGCTCACACACAGAGAACAGAAGATTTTTATGTGAAAAACCCTGAAAAGGGGAAAAACCACGGGGTCTGGCTCAGTTGAAATGATTCCACTAGAACTTGAGCAGATTACAGGGGACTGACTCGCCTTCAAGGGCGATCATATTACAAATATCACCTGTAGGGTGAAAGTTAAGAGGCTTGTGAGGGCCTAATGTCGCTCTGGCAGAACTTCGGGGTCGTCTGGCGGTCTGGCAGAGCTTTGGTCCTTAGGTAGTTGTCGGGCAGAGTTGAGAACGGTAAATAGTGGTCCGGCGGAATTTCGGCGTCAAAGCGGTGGTCCGGCGAAGTGCAGGGCCTCAGGTGGTGGTCCGGCAAAGAGCAGGGCCTCACGTGGTGGTCCGGCGAAGTGCAGGGCCTCACATGGTGGTCCGGCGAAGAGCAGGGCCTCAGGTGGTGGTCCGGCGAAGTGCAGGGCCTCAGGTGGTGGTCCGGCGAAGAGCAGGGCCTCAGGTGGTGGTCCGGCGAAGTGTAGGGCCTCAGGTGGTGGTCCAGCGAAGAGCAGGGCCTCAGGTGGCGGTCCGGCGAAGAGCAAGGCCTCAGGTGGTGGTCCGGCGAAGTGCAGGGCCTCAGGTGGTGGTCCGGCGAAGAGCAGGGCCTCAGGTGGTGGTCCGGCGAAGAGCAGGGCCTCAGGTGGTGGTCCGGCGAAGAGCAGGGCCTTAGATGGTGGTCCGGCGAACTGCAGGGCCTTATGTGGTGGTCCGGCGAAGAGCAGGGCCTCAGGTGGTGGTCCGGCGAAGAGCAGGGCCTTAGGTGGTGGTCCGGCGAAGTGCAGGGCCTTAGGTGGTGGTCCGGCGGTGGTCGAGGAGGAGCAAGGGGGCAAGAGCTCTCTCTTTCTCTCTTAGGCTTAGGTCCCCTTTTCAAGAGAAATGGGGTCTCTATTTATAGATTTTCGTGAGTGGCATGGCATGTAAATAGGTGGAAGATTAGGGGTAGTTAGGGAGTGGTTTGAATGGATGGCCGATCTTGAATCCTTTGATCATAGACCGTTCACTAGACATTTGAAGGTCTTAATGATGTCGGAATTTGGCGATCTTGGGCTCGTTGGATTCGTCTCGTCGAGACGCTCGATTCGACTATAAGCATGTCACATTTGGAGACCGTTTGGTAATCCAAATTATGGTTTGAACTTTCCAACAGCGCTTCAGACCCTTGATTTGGACCAATCTGGGCTCGGATTGGGTTGAATTTGGTGTCGTTGGGTTCGTATTTCCGAGACGCTCAATTCGCTTGTAAGTTTGCTGGAATCGGAGTTCGGATGGTCCCAAAATTAATTTCGGAAGCTTCCAACTTGTTTTTGCCTCGAGATTTGTGCTTGATTAAGATAATTTTTTGAGGATGTATCAATGCTAAAAAATAAAAAAATTTCAGAAAAAAAATATTAAATGTGTCATTTTAGAATCAAATCGTATTCACTGATCAACTATATTTATCCAGCTGATTTGTCTATCACTGAACTGAGTCTTAAGTTCAAATAGTAGACCAAAAAATGACTTTTTTTTTAATAATTTGCCAAGAGCTCGCTATTCCATTTAAATTTGCCTTTGTATTCTGCGAAACTCTATACTATTCTTATTAAATTTTCATATGTTAGGCACGTCCAACAAAAAAGTCCTCCTTGTACAAAACAGTCTATAAGCTGGGCTTGAATCCATCAAAACAAAGAAAAATTATTACGTGTAGAGTCCCGACGGTGTCGTCCGGACTCCAATCATGAGAAGAGATTTGAATTTTTCTCTCTTATACATAAAATATGTACAAAAGACAGAAAATTCAAATATCTTCACGTTTAGAATCCAGATAAAAAACTACGTCCAGACTATTTACGTACTAATCTCTCCAAAACAAACCAGACTAATCTTATCAAGCTCATGAGATCTTTTATTCATAGCAGTTACAATCGATCGATCTGTCTTATTGAATAACACAAAAGCAGCTTGCATGGTAGACAGCCAGCCATGCACTAGAAATATAAAAAAGATGAGGTAAGAGACGAAGAAGAACAATAACGCTTAACACAAAGATCGATCAGCAAGCTGATATCATTAAAAATACTGTGCAATGATTTTAATCTTCATATTCCCATGGCTGCAGTGATTGGCGATGCCGCATATGAAGTAGTGAGTGCCTCTTGGGAGCGTGATACGGTCATCACCACTCTCGAAAGTACTTACAGGATTATCCGATTTGCAGTTGGCATAGCCATTTGAGTCCACCTTCAACACATTGTGATACCCCTTCTGGTACTTGAATTCTGGCATATATATATTTATTTATTTAACAACATATATATGCAGATTTGTTTAAGAAATTAATATTTAATCTGTTCTGTAGATGCTAGAAAATATTGATTGAATTAATACGGATGAGAGAGTTGGCTGACCGAGGATGTCGCCGGCGTGGAAGGTCTTGCCGTTGGTCCAATTAATGACGTCGAAGTCCCAACCATGGTTGTCACCGACGGTGAACTGCTCCGACTCGGCGAGCTCGCCGTTAAGAAGCAGGAGAGCGAGCATCACAAGGCCAATGGCCATAGTTGCTTGCGTTGCACCGCCTCTTCCCTGAGCCATGGCCACTTAAAGCTACAGAACAGAGGGAGAAAGAGATCGAGAGAGAGAGAGAGAGAGAGTTTTGGAGAGGAGCAGCTTCACGTTGAAGGAGAAAACATGAAGGGTTGGTTTTATAGGCTTCATTTAGGCTTTTTTTTTTTAAACTAAATTCGTTTGACTAATTAAATATTGGAAAAATAAGGGTATGTATTGCATTTAATTTCTTTTCCTATTTCTATATGTTATTTGCATTTAATGCATTAATTAATATTTTGGAATGTGTATTAAATACTAATTCCTGTTTTTATAAAGGCATTTTAAAAATAAGTTAATAAGTTCTCATGTGTTATTTTCAAAATTTCTAAAATAAGCTAATTTATTTCCAAAAAAATAAAAAATAAAAACCCTAGCCAAACTTATTTCCTTTTTTCAGTAAAGTAAAAAAAAAAAGCATAATCTAAGATGTTGATATGATGCCTAAAATTAAATCAAATCATATACAAAAATCATTCATGAATTTTTACGCTAATAGAAATTTTAAACACATAAAATTTGAGATAACAAACTTTTACATAGCTTAATCATTTGAATACTGATTTCAACATGTTTGTTGATATATCTCCATAAAATTATCTTGATCGGGCATGAATCTCGAGGAAAAACTCAAGTTGGAAACTTCAAAAATTAATTCGGAGATCATTTAAACTCCGATTTATGCAAGCCTATAGTCGAACTGAGCGTCTCGGAAATACAAACGCAACGACACCAAATTTGAATCAATCCGAGCCCAAATGAGTCCAAATCAAGTACCCGAAGCGCTGTTGGAAGCATCGAACAGCAATTTGAGTTACCAAACGGTCTCCGATTTTGACGAGCTTATAGTCGAATCGAGCGACTCGACGAGACGAATCCAACGAGCCCAAGATCGTAGAATTATGATACCATTAAGACCTTAAGATGCTCAATAAACGGTTCATGATCAAGGGATTCAATATCAGCCGTTCATCCGGATCACTCCTTATTTGCCCCTGATCCCTCACATATTTACGGGCTATGCCACTCCAGAAAAACTATAAATAGCCCCTCATTTCTCTCAAGAGGGGACCGAAGCCAAGAAGCCAAGAAGCCAAGAAGAGAAGAAGAAGAGAAGAGAAGTCTAGGAGGGAACAACTCCTCCTCGACCACCACCGGAACACCGCCGGAACTTCGCCGGAACTCCGCCGGAACACCACCGGGCGCCCGAGGGAAGCCGGAGCTCTGCCCGACGCCGGAGCAACATCGGAATTCTGCCCGACGCCAGAATTCCACCCGACGCCCGAGTGACGCCAGACTTCTTTCCAAGTGACGCCGGAATTCTGCCGGACACCCAAGTGACGTCGGAACTCTGCTGGCCTTGTAACCGATACTCATTATAATCTGATCGTTCTGAATCTAAAGGATGAATCAGTCTCGTGTATTTCATACAATACTAGTGGAATTATTTCAACTGGGCGTGGCCCCGTGATTTTCCCCTTTTTCAGGGCTTTCCACGTAAAAATCCTGGTGTTCTTTCATTCTTCTGTTTGTGTGCTGGATATACGTACAACGCTAAGACAGAAATTTAAACTCTATCGCCGCGTATATTTGAGTCCGCAACAGTTTGGCGCCGTCTGTGGGAACTTCATCCCACAACTTCAAGTATTGCTACGATGGCCAATAGGCATAACAATCGCCTCATAGGAGCCTCCCGCTCCCACTCTCATCAATCCAAAAACCAGTCTATAAATCATGGACATCAAGTTTCTGCCTCCTTTTTTCCTGGGGGGCAACACATTACTGGAGAAGGAACCTCATGGCCTTCTTTGGAGGAGCGAATCCGAAAGATGGAAGAATCTCAAAACGAGATCCTACAACTCCTGCGAGAGACTCGACAACCGACCCTAGCACCTCAGGAGGAGGTTCTTCTCCCTCGAGATCTGTCACGTGTTGAAGCTGTTCAAATCGAACATCTTCAAGCTGAGATTCCTCTTCCTCCACCCAGTAGGCGTTCGCAGTCACATCAAGATAACGAACTGGCTGATACAATAAGTTCTACCCATCCTCCGCACACAGGTCGGCAACCTCGTATTCCTTTGGACCTCCCCGAAGAGTTAGCCCGACCACACGTTGCTGAGCTCCCTCGCAATGCCCTTCGCCATGAACTACGACGATTGGTTCGAGAAGAGTTCCCTGCAGGAGGCATAAGGCAACCCCTTCATCAGTGGGACTTGCAGGAGTTGTCACCCCTGACAGAAGCTATTCTTCAACACCCTATTCCGGCAGGATTTAAACTACCAAGCATCGATTCCTACGACGGGACATCTGACCCGTACGAGCACATCGATCATTACCGAACTATCATGCATATCCAGCGAGCATCTGATGCACTCCTCTGCCAGGTTTTTTCTGCTACACTCAAAGGACAGGCACGAACATGGTTCTATTCTCTTCCATCCGGAACGATCCCTTCATTCATCAAATTGGCCAAAGCCTTTATTGAACAGTTTGTAGCCAATCGAAGAATTGCTAAGGATTCTTCCCACCTCTCCGGGATTCGTCAAAATGAGGGAGAATCGTTAAAGGAGTATTTTCAGCGGTTTTCCACCGAGGCACGATAGATTCCAGGAGTAGACCTAGAATTGCTTAGAGGGGTCTTTCTTGGAGGTCTTCTTCCTGGCCCCTTCTATTCTGCACTTATGCGTGACACTGTTCATTCATATGTCGATCTGATCCATCGTGTTGAAGCACAAATATCAGCAGATGAAGCTATTAATGCCCACAGGAAGCAATTTGAGCAAACTCCTGGAAAGCGCAAAAACGCCCCTACAAAGAGGGCTCTTTCTCACAACGAAAGAAAAACTTCTCTCATAAACCCCCAGTACCACCACGCGAGTTCCGACATGAAAAAGAGTATACGCCTCTCAATGCAACTCGAACCAACATACTAATGGCCATTCGAGATAAAGAAAATATCAAGTTGCCTAATTCTTTGAAGCCGAATGTTGGAAACCAGGAGCAATATTGTTATTTCCACTGTAGTTGTGGACACACTACCGAAGCCTGCAAGCAACTCAAGGATGAGATCGAGAGGTTGATCCGACAAGGATATCTCCGACAATTTATCCAAAATCCACCTGCTCGAGATGAAGCTGGTCCAACTGGGGGAAAAAATCAACAACAATAAAGACAACAGTTGAATAATATTCAAATGGTTGACGAGATTGAATGACCATGCACTTTGTGTAGTTGTATTAGTAATACTACTTGTTATGTGTCATCGTGTATCTCTTCTATGATAAGTAGGATGTCACTCTAATGTCCTTAGTAGTTCTACCAAGTCAAATGATATGGTTGTCCCTATATATATCTCTTATATTGTACAAGAAAATTATTATATTATCTTACAGTAATATAATGTGTTGTTCGTCCAGTTCTGATATTGTTTCTTTCTTTAAAAAGAATACAAATGACAATGAAAAACTACTGACAAATATAGTCTCTTTTATCCATGATCTGAGAAATACGCAGTCTTTATTGCATCTCAATCATTGGAAGATCGATCCTAGGGAGATTCGATCCGGCCTCTTCCATACAGGTTAAGGTCGTCGAGCAAATGCTCCGACATACAACCTCGGATAGGTCTCATATCCTTGGTGGATTCTCTCGACCTCTTCCATATAGGTTAACGTCATCGAGCAGGGCTCTGACATACAACCTCGGAAAGATCTCACATCCTTGGTGGATTCTCTCGACCTCTTCCATACAGGTTAACGTCGTCGAGCAATGGCTCCGACATACAACCTCGGATAGGTCTCACATCCTTGGTGGATTCTCTCGACCTCTTCCATACAGGTTAACGTCGTCGAGCAAAGGCTCTGACATACAACCTCGGATAAGTCTCACATCCTTGGTGGATTCTCTCGACCTCTTCCATACAGGTTAACGTCGTCGAGCAAAGGCTCTGACATACAACCTCGGATAGGTCTCACATCCTTGGTAGATTCTCTCGACCTCTCCCATACAGGTTAACACCGTCGAGCATAGGCTCTGACATACAACCTCGGATAGGTTCAACATCCTTGGTGGATTCTCTCAACCTCTTCTATAGAGGTCAACATCAGCAAGCAGCGTTCTAAGTGAATAACATTCTCTCTATAAAGATTCCATAAAAGTGAGTGGTTGACAAAATCATCACTCATATTCTAGCAATACCTCCAAAAATATGGGGGGCAATATATCAAAGCATGTCTCAAATATGCAATAACAATTCAGCTCCCTCTAGGGGACAAATTTTCATATACAATATCATTGGAGTTACATAAATTCAGATTCAAATATACATTTATTCTCACCAGAAGTTGAAATCAAAAGGTACACTGGTGACATTTATACAAGCTAGTATCATCAAGCAACAAGTAACTTTAACACAGTCAAATATCCTTGGTGGATTTAAGTGACTTCTCCCTTACTGCACGCAAGCATCTCCTACAACTGCTCCTTTAAAGAAAGGACATAACTGGATCATCATCAGACCCCCACTCAGTTGACAGTGTTAGTGTATTGCCAGAATATTAGCATATCACACTACTTCGGTCCCTTGATTCAGTAATATCTGATGTCGACATACTTCAGTTTGGATACATATTGCCTTAGCAAAATGACACTTGTCATCATCAGCCCTTCGCCTGATGTTTATCGGCGGCTCTTTACTTCATATCAGCCATCATCAGCTTCTCGTTCAACTGCTGGTAGCAGCACCCTTGAACTCTCTCCTTCTGCTCCCCACTTAGTCAGACTTCTGCCCGTCGTCGGATGTTTGTCAGGCTTCTACCCGACACCAAATTTCTACCCATCGTGGGACTTCTCCCCGCCAACGGATTTTCGTCAGAGTTCTACCCGACGCTGTACTTCTTCCCGACGTCTGACTTCCGACCATCTTCAGACTCCCTCCGACTAACATCTCACCTCCACATGATCTCTTAAAGAAGAAAAATTCTAACTCTCATTCCACTTCCCTTCCTAAAAAGGGGAAGCGGCTAACTTCTGCGCAAAGAGAGGGGCGCCGAGTTGAGTGGGGAAAGTCACCTACTCAAAAACAGCGGAAGGCCTCAAAATGCCAGAAGCTAGAGGGGAGAAGAGAGAAAGCCGCTAACTTCTACTCAAAGAGAGGGGCGCCGAGTCGAGTGGGGAAAGTCACCTACTCAAAAACAGCGGAAGGCCTCAAAATGCCAGAAGCTAGAGGGGAGAAGAGAGAAAGCCGCTAACTTCTGCGCAAAAGGAGGGGCGCCGAGTCAAGTAGGGAAAGTCACCTACTTAAAAACGGCGGAATGCCTCAAAATGCCAGAAGATAGAGGGAGAAGAGAAGAGGAAGAAAGGGGCATTTTGTCCCCTACCCCAAGGGGGTATTTATAGAATGAAAAGGGGAGAAAAAGAGAGGGAAATATTGAAGAAAGAGGGGGAAAATATTTGAAATTTGGAGGGAGAGAGTTTCTAGAAGGTTTTCGAATTTTTTCTGAATTTTTCAGAATTTTTTGAAATTTTTGGGCTCAAAATCAGTTATTTTACGAATTTTATATATATAAAAAAAAAATTTAGGCGGGCCCCACACAAAAAAAAAAAATCAAATGGGGCAACTGCTGCCCCCGCCCAAGGGGCGCGCCCCTTGCCCGCGCGCACGCGCGGGCGCCGCCGGCGGAGGCTGCCGGCGGTCGGACGGCCGGCCGGCCGGTTCGGCCGCCTATGCGTTCCCGGGCTCTGATTTTGGGCCCGGACGGTCCAAATTCGACATTTTTGGGGTCCTCGAACACGTTTTTCGATGTTCCGGACTCAATTTTGACACTTTCGGAGCTCAATGAGGCCTCTACAATTGAGTTTGAGGAAAATTATATCTTTTTGAACGCAATTTTTTGCGATTCAGCCAATGTAAAATGCCGGAACAAGTATTTTCGGACTCCTGGAGCTTTGACGTCCGAAAATAGGGGGGCAACTGATATATCTCCAAAAAATTATCTTGATCGGGCACGAATCTCGAGGAAAAACTCAAGTTGGAAACTTCAAAAATTAATTCGGAGACCATTTAAACTCCGATTTCAGCAAGCCTATAGTTGAACTGAGCGTCTCGGAAATACAAACGCAACGACACCAAATTTGAATCAATCCGAGCCCAAATGAGTCCAAATCAAGTACCCGAAGCGCTATTGGAAGCATCGAACAGCAATTTGAGTTGCCAAAAGGTCTCTGATTTTGACGAGCTTATAGTCGAATCGAGCGACTCGACGAGACAAATACAACGAGCCCAGGATCGTAGATTTCTGAGACCATTAAGACCTTAAGATGCTCAATAAATGGTTCATGATCAAGGGATTCAATAACAGCCGTTCATCTGGATCACTCCTTATTTGCCCCTAATCCCTCACATATTTACGGGCTATGCCACTCCAGAAAAACTATAAATAGCCCCTCATTTCTCTTAAGAGGGGACCGAAGCCAAGAAGCCAAGAAGCCAAGAAGAGAAGAAGAAGAGAAGAGAAGTCTAGGAGGGAACAGCTCCTCCTCGACCACCGCCGGAACACCGCCGGAACTTCGCCGGAACTCCGCCGGAACACCACCGGGCGCCCGAGGGACGCCGGAGCTCTGCCCGACACCGGAGCAACATCGGAATTCTGCCCGACGCCAGAATTCTACCCGACGCCCGAGTGACGCCAGACTTCTTTCCAAGTGACGCCGGAATTCTACCGGACACCCAAGTGACGTCGGAACTCTGCTTGGCCTTGTAACCGATACTCATTGTAATCTGATCGTCCTGAATCTAAAGGATGAATCAGTCTCGTGTATTTCATACAACACTAGTGGAATTATTTCAACTGGGCGTGGCCCCGTGATTTTTCCCTTTTTCAGGGCTTTCCACGTAAAAATCCTGGTGTTCTTTCATTCTTCTGTTTGTGTGCTGGATATACGTACAACGCTAAGACAGAAATTTAAACTCTATCACCGCGTATATTTTAGTCCGCAACATTTGTAATCCAAGCAAATCATTTCATTGTGACAATTTCAATGAGCCCCAAATAATATGAGTTTATGTCGATAATGTCCATAATTTGTTCAAATCCCTTGATTCAATTCAATTTTGTCAATTCAAGAGTTTAATTCCTATTGGGGTTAATTGGGTCAAGGTCCAATTAGGCTACACCAATAGTCCACCAGGCCCAATTAGGTTATCACTAACCTAGTGTGACCTATTGAGATGATTGTCCACAGTTAGTTTTTTCATTCATAGGATTTGGATTGGACATTGTATCATTTTAATTTTTGAGAGAATTTTTAGATTTGGATCTCTAGGTGCTAAATTATAATATTTATTAGTTTGATGAATTTTTACAATCAAACTAGTTGCTAGAAATTTTAATTTTTTTTCTTATGTTACATCACAAGCAATTTAAATAGATTTTCTTATGTTAAAATATTATTATATGTTATGTCAAAAATGTAGAATAAAGACTTAATTGAATCTAATCATTTTTTTATTGCACATATTAAAAATTTTATGTTACTAGTACACCAATCAAAATTTACTAAAAATTTTTATGGTTGCTCCTCTTGATATGAATGTCCTACACAAAGAATTTCTACAATTTTTCAGAAAGTAGCATTCTCTTAAAAAAAATTAGGGTTGCAATGGGTAGCATTTTCTACGCTACATTAGTGTCATGAAAAAAAATCTATTGAGGGATCAAACTAGCAAGTTTCTTAACATTGTTGATACCATTGGATAGAGGAATGCAAGATCTCTATGTTCCAACTTACCCCTAAAAGTTCTAGGTTATTGTCCTTTGTAGTAACTTTCGAACCATAATAAAATTCAATGTGATAACTCTTTCTCATCCTTAAAAGAATTTAGGGTGAAGGATGGAGCATGATCCAAATGAAGAGAAAATGTATCTTATTCTTTTATCCGTCATTTAACCATCTTTCACTATACACCTTATAGTTGAGATATGACAACAATGGCTGATTTCATTCTACTTTCTACTATCAATGATGTCTAAACATACCCTTATAGAAATTCTACCTCTTTAATGATTTGATATTTTTTAAAGATAATTATGATCTTTTGAAAAAATGAGTTATCCATCTTTGATATTGAATATTTTATCAAATAATGTTAAACTTTGAAATAGAGAATGTGTTGCTTCTTAACTATATAGAATGTCTCCTGAGTTATTTTTGAAACAACTAAATCCTAATCAGATGGGAGAGATTATTCGCAACCCTCAAGCTCTTGTATGACAATGATTAATGTTTTGTAGGAATTTTCCCCAAGAGACTGAAAGTATAGGAATGACTTTTATTTTGTATGTAAAATCCATATTTATTATAGTAATATAATTCCAAGTTGTTGCAAGACCTTTAGGCTTTAGTTGATAGGAATAATTATTGCCTCCTAGTCAAAATAAGGTAAATTTGGTCCTTCAAATGATGAAGTTGGCTAATTTTTGCTCCCCTTTAATATCTTTTGATAATAGGCTCTATAAGGAGCTTTTATTTAGGACTTTATTTAGCATCAAGTGTCATTAATTTAAGGCTTCTAATTTTGTATGAACCCTTCATATCTTTAGATGAACGAAGACCTTATACAATTCAAGGATTATGTATTCTTAAGATTTTTAGATGAATAGAAATTATTTGCTTTTGTAGGCTTATACCTTTGAGGTTTTAGATGAATGGAGATCATATCAATCATTTACTTCTACATAAATTTTCTAGTTAGTACCTTATCTACTATTTTCAAGCGAAGACCTAATTATCACTTTCCCTCCTAGGATCTTTCTAGCGGCATGTGATTCCATCCAAGAGTAGGTAGCTATTCATCAAAGCTTCCTTTGATATATATATTTGTTAACAGGCATATGATTATATCCCTTATTTTATCATTATGTTGACTCCTTGTATAAAGTTAATATGTAAAATTCTCTCACCTACAACCATGAATTTCTAGCACACAACATGCAGGATAAAATCAATTTATGTAGAATTATTCAAATGATTGAAAAGAAAAATTTTCAAGTGATCAACATAACTAAAATTAGACAATTTCCATCAATTTAAAATTGTTGAAAGGTACTATATTTGAACATTTCCTAGAAAATTTCAAGTCAATTGCTACAAGAAAATTGTACAAAGAAATCTATGATTACATTTATTTTTTAATGAAATATTCAAAGTTGCTGATTATCTTATTTGGACAAATCTATATAAAATTATTTTTTTCATAGGTTGTCACCTTGTCGATTGCCCTCCTCCTGCTGGTAACATTCTAATTTATAGAGAATGATATAATTAGCAACATTGAACATTTTGATGAGAAGTTTCTGTAAGTAATATGTTTCTTTGTATAATTCTCTTGCTGTAATGTCCTCGTAAGTATCGTCGCCTTGTCAGTTGGCATGCTCCTCTTGGCAACTTTCTATGTGTGCTGGATATCTTGTTCAAAACTATAGAAGAGAGTAGAATGTTTCCTTCCCAAATAATTTGAACTGTTATCTCTAACTTCAGCTATATTCTTTGGAATTTACTCTTTAGTTTAGGCATAAAGGAGAATCATAGAGAACTCTTTTTGTTAAAAAATTTGTGATGATAGATAGAGAGTTTAGTATCTTAATTTTGTATGAAGATCCATTGCATGTAGAAATTAAAAAAAAATGGTCACAAGAAACATTATATTTTTTTATATAAACTCAGAAGATGGAGAAATTATTGGGTTTGGCTCAGTTGAAATGATTCTAGTAATATTTATCAATAGCTATAAATGATCGATGCTCTGCATTATTATTAGAGAAGGTGTTGATACAATATGATAGACATACATTACATAGAATGGATTGTATTGTGAAATTTGAAAGTGCCCCATGATTAGAGAATTGTCTTCAATAGATCATTTATCCACTACTAAAAAATGGGGTTTTTCGCAGCACTTGTCAAGGGCGGTTTGAAAACCGCTGTCTAAAGTGGGTATTAGCAGCGGTTTAAACCGTTGCTATTAAAGTATACTAGCAGCGGTTTAAACCGTTGCTATTAAAGTATACTAGCAGCGGTTCAAACCCTGCCCTCTTATGCTCGTTTCTCTCACGGCTCGCTCAGCTTCCGCTTCCGCCACGCGATCCCGAACCCTAGCCGTGCGACCCTTCATCCTGTGCGCTCGATCGTTCTTGATCTCACGGACTTGTTTCGATCGGAGTCGCCGTGGGCATCAAGACTGAAGTCTGGCCGTCTGCTCGTGTTCAGTTCCTCCGATCTCCCTGCTTGGTATAAACCCTAACCTAGATTTTTTTTTTTTTCAAATACTTGCACATTAGGTTGAAGAAGATGATGATTAACGAAATGAAATCATTATTGTGAATTTGTTTATATGATTTGGATGAGTTTATAATGTTGTTTGAACAAAAATATTGGTTTAGTGGTATGAGTTGTAAACATTTAAAGTTTTTTTATGAGTTTATAACGTAGCACCATCAAATTATTATATGTTGGAAATTTAGTAGTGATAGAGTGATAATTTTTTATCTTAATATGACACAAAAATCTGCATATGCATAAATAAAAGTTCATAAGAGATATGTACAGTGTTTTGATATGTAAAACTCAGAACGAGAAATAATTACGAGATTTGGTCTCATTGAAATAATCTATTTAGTAAGATTAATTAAGTCCGTTGTTCCTCTCAATTGGAAAAGATGAGATTAACATAACGGATTAGCATCTTGGCCTCTTATGAATATTGTATAGGATGCTAGAGAAGCAAAAAAAAAGGTGATGGTGATGCTCAAGATATAAACGATAATTTGTAATGTCAATGTTGGTGGCAGAAAATGGTGATGAAGATATGTCGTCGGGTGACAATGGGTGAATAATTGGGCAAGTTGGTTAGGCGATGATAATTATACAACAATAATCAGATGACTATAGTTAGGTCATGATAATGGTTGGTAGTGATCATTAGTATCGATTATTGGACGGAGGTATACAATTCTTCATATCTTTAAGCTCTACCCAATTTTATTTCCCTTTAAATTAAGAATAGGGTATATTTAATATTTATAGTGTTTTGAAGTGACATTTTGGTAAATTTTTAGCCAAAATACCAAAATGCTTCATTGGACGGCTCATATTGATTCTCTCAATCATACAATATTCCTTAGGCATTCAAATATCTTTATAACATTATAACTGAGTGAACTTGGGCTTATTATATTCTTCTCATTAAGATATTCATTTTGATTATTAGCACGTGAGATTCAAAGATTGTTTGGTCCCGCAAATAGCATCATGAAGTTTTCAATTATGCTTCAAGTGCTTGACTTGGGCTTATTTGGACAAATATCAGAACACTTTTGACGTTGTTTGTTTGACCCAATCAAAATATTATATTCGAACTTGACTTGATTGAAACCCGCAATCCGAATAGTTTGATTTATTTATTGTATAAATCGTGCCGTCTTTTTTTAATCAACATGACTCATTTAACCTAAATATGATCCGTTTAACCCAAAAAAGACCTATTTAACTAGAATCCAACTCATTTAACTCTAATAGAATATTTTGATAGCTTTACACTCCAAATAGGGGCCACTGCTTCCATATTTATTCCTACATCCCAATATAATCCTTCGCAACCGGAACCGTTTTCCAATACCCAAGGACCCCAAGCTTCCACTTCTCAGTACCATCCTCTCTACTATTCTTCCTCTCGCTCTCTCTCTCTCTCTCTCTCTCTCTCTATCTCTCTCTCTGCTCCTTTTCCATTGAAAGAGATTATGAACACATCCCACACCACCGAAATTGCATGAAATATATGCATGTATTGAAGTATTGAAATAAAATTATATTTTTCCTTTATTATTATGTGTATGCTTATTGAATGTGTATTTTTTGAGTGCTTCACAGGTTTGATGGATAAGAGTTGGATGTCAAAATCAAAATGGAGTAGTGATTATATTGAAGGTGTTGAGAATTTTTTAGAATTTGCAACGCAAAGTCAAAGTTCAACACAAAAAATTCTATGTCCATGCAAATTATGCATTAACAGATATTTTCATTATGTAAAAGATGTCAAGTTGCATTTACTCTCCAAAGGAATTTTCCCTGGATATGTTGTTTGGAATCGACATGGAGAGGAACACGCTTTTTTAGCTGAAGTTATAAGATCAGAAACATGTACTGATACTGATAATGTTGTTGAAGTACAAACTCAAGGTGAGCAGCACAGAACAAATGATATAGAAGGATTGTTAAGGGACACATTCTGCTCAGGCAATGCCAATTTAGATGATGAACATAATGAAAATAACATAGATTTGACAAATGATGAAGCAACGAAATATGATAATTTATTACTAGAAGCAGGAGCAGAATTATACCCCGGCTGTAAGTCATTCACAAAGTTATCCTTCATCTTACATTTATTTCGCCTAAAGTGCTTACACTCTTGGTCTGCAAGATCTTTTGATCAATTGATTGAGTTATTTATTGAAGCCTTCCCTGATGGTTCATTGATACCTAAGAATACATATGAAGTGAAGAAGATAATGAAAGTGTTTGATCTTGGATATACAAAGATAGATGCATGTCCAAATGATTGTTGTCTATTTTGGAAAGATAGATCTATTCAAGAGGTTTGTCATATTTGTGGTTCTTCACGGTGGGCAGGGGCTAAAAAAAATTCAGCTAGAGGAAAGAAAAATCAAATGAAGTCTGCTAAGGTTGTTCGATACTTTCCATTGATTCCTAGGCTTCAAAGATTGTTTAAAACAAAAAAGTCTGCTGAAGAGATGATTTGGCATGCCAAACAGAGAAATGTAGATGGGTTGTTAAGACATCCAGCTGATGGAGAAGCATGGAAATCCTTTGACTCTAGATACCCTGATTTTGCTTCAGATCCACGTAATGTTCGGCTCGCTTTAGCAAGCGATGGTTTTAATCCATTTAAGATTATGAGTAGTACGTACAGCATTTGGCCCGTACTTTTGGTTCCTTACAACATGCCTCCTTGGATTGCAATGAAACAGCCTTCTTTCATTCTGTCTACAATTATACCAGGGGAGAAGAGTCCAGGAAACAATATTGATGTCTATCTCCAACCGCTAATAAATGAGTTGTCTGAATTATGGCATGGAGTGATATCATACGATGCAGCATCTGGACAATCTTTTAACTTACGAGCTGCATTAATGTGGACGATCAATGACTTTCCAGCTTATGGTATGCTTTCTGGCTGGAG
Source organism: Dendrobium chrysotoxum (assembly GCA_019925795.1). NCBI lineage: Eukaryota > Viridiplantae > Streptophyta > Magnoliopsida > Asparagales > Orchidaceae > Dendrobium > Dendrobium chrysotoxum. Next base: position 9,623,257 of record CM034306.1, on the reverse strand, counting down.
TACTAAAGGCAGATTTGCTTGTCCTTGTTGTGCCGAAAATACAGAATCTTTATGGTTATATAGAGGAAAGAAATTCTCTTATATGGGTCATCGTCGTTGGCTAGCAGAGAATCACTTATTCCGTCGACAGAAACAATACTTTGACAATACAGAAGAGATCCGTGAAGCACCTAGAAGGTATACTGGCAGTGACATCTTACAAAAATTACAAAATGTTCAGTTTCCGTTGGGCAAATCTAGAAGCTTGAAAAGAGGGCGTACTGTAGAATTTAGTGAAAATCACATTTGGAAGAAAAAATCAATTTTCTTTGAGCTACCTTATTGGGAGTTTAATTTACTACCACACAATCTTGACGTCATGCATATTGAAAAAAATGTATGTGATAATTTCATTAGCACTTTACTTGATCTTGAAAAATCTAAAGATAACTTGCAAGCACGACAAGATTTAGTTGAAATTGGAATTAAAAGTGAGCTGCATCCACAAATTCTTGAAGATGGTTCTTATTTATTGCCTCCAACTTGCTTCACAATGAACAAAAAAGAGAAGTTGATGTTTTGTCAAGTTTTGAAAAATATGAAAATGCCTAAAGGTTATGCATCTAATATCTCAAGGTGTATTAATGTTAAAGAATGTAAGATTGTGGGCCTAAAAAGTCATGATTGTCATGTGCTAATTGAAGAAATTTTACCCATTGCTTTGAGGTCATGTTCTCCATCCGATGAAATTATACATATTCTTGTGGAGATTTCAAAATTTTTGAAGTCAATTTGTGCCAAGGTTATCGATCCGAATGAGTTGGACATACTACAGAATAATATTGCAATAACATTGTGTAAAATGGAAAGATCAATACTCCCCTCATTCTTCACGATTATGGTTCATCTACTTATTCACTTGGCCGAGGAAGTAAAATTAGGTGGTCCGGTTCAGTATAGATGGATGTATCCGTTTGAGAGGTATTGTAATAGTAATTATTAATTCAAGTTATTATTGTTCAATTATACATAATATTCATAAAGTTTTTTATTATTACAGATTTTTTTTAGTATTAAAAGACTATGTAGCTAACAAAGCACAACCTGAAGGTTCTATTGCGGAGGGCTATATTGCTGAAGAAGGAATAAATTTCTGTTCTAAATATCTAGAGGGGTCTCAACTTTTGAATAAAGCTGCAGCAACAGCTGAGGCACAATTTATTTTTAAATTTTCAAGTGGTGGTACTCCCTTGGGAAAGGTGTCTTCGTTCATCTTAGATGATAATTCTTTGATTCAGGCACATAGATATGTTCTCCGACATTGTGATAATATTGAAAGTTATAGACAACGTTTCAAAGATGGAGAGAGAAGAAAGCGACGCGGGCATACACATCTAACAATATCAGATTTAGAAAGGCTTATCAATGAAAGATTTCACGAGTGGTTACGTGACACGGTATGCTTTCGTATTTTATATTTCTTAAACTTCATAAATGATAATAAATTAAAGTATTTGACATAGTGAATTTGTACATTTTATTCCTTGTTAGGTTTCAAGTTCTAATGATTTGGCAATCACAGAAGAAATCAAAGCATTGGCTAAGGGCCCCAACAAAATTGCAAATAGATACAAGGGTCTTCTCATTAATAGTTATATTTTTCACACAAAGAACGAGATGAAGGCAAAAAAACCCAGAATTTTGGTGTTGTTAATACAACAGAGATTGGGAATTTTAGCTATTATGGAAAAATTAATGATATTATTGAGATTAATTACTCTAATATATTCAAGGTGATATTATTTAAATGTGATTGGGCAAACACAAGTACAACAGGCATAAAACAAGATGAATTTGGTTATACGCTTGTGAACTTCTCAAGGCTTATTCATACAGGTCAGAAAATTCAGGATGATCCTTTTGTTTTCTCTTCACAAGTGGAGCCTGTATTCTACATTGAAGATGCTAAAAATCAGAATTGGAATTTTGTTGTGAGAGCTAAACCACGAGATGCATTTGATTGTAATATTTCTTTGTGCTTATAAATGTAATATTATTTTGTTGATGGCTTTCATCATAACATTTAAATTTTGAAGGTTTTATGATCATATGCAATTCTTATGTTTTGTACAATACTATTCATTACAATTAATGTTGACTTATGTTTTTTGTCATTTTTTATTATCACAACCTGCAAATTAATTAATCTTACATATTCAAGTTTAGCGGCATAAAACAAGATGAATTTGGTTATACACTTGTGAACTACTCAAGGCTTATTTATACAGGTGAGAAAATTTAGGAACTTCTTGTTGCTTATAAATGTAAGTCTTTATTATATTGCTCTTTAATATATTGTTCTTTTTATATTGTTCCTTATATATTAATTGTTATTTATATCATGTTATTTATATGTTGTTATTTGTTAATGCACTTTTGATTTTTTTTTTTGCAGGAAATGACAGGAGGTAGTCTTTTCAGACGAGCAAAGAAGGCAATATGTAGAGGTGGATCTAGTAGAGGAGGATCAAGTAGAGGTGAAAGTAGTAGGGAGACTGAATCAATCACCCCTTCAATCACCCCTTCTACTCCAGTACACCCAGATTCACAGGAGGAGATTGAGTGTAGTGGGAGCCAACAGACTTCACGGCATTCATTTTGTGGCACAGATCCGGCCCCAGAAGAGGGGGTATGGCTCATAGGTATAATTTTCTTTTCATAACATTCATTTAATTTTAATTGAATTGTGTAGATGAGCAAGGACCTATAATGCTTATTCATGCTTGTTCATTCATTTTAAATCATGTAGATGAGCAAGGAAATCCTATTAGGCGTAGGGGGAGAACAACATGTGCTGATATACAGAATATGCCGCCAGGAACACGAATTCATATAGAGGTAAATGAAAATAACATCCCTTGTAATATCCCTGAGTCGATTTTGCTAGGATCATATCTTGGTGTTGTTGCAAGAGATCCTATGTTGGCTCCAATTGCTTTCCCTGATTGGAGAAATAAGGGTATGGAGCCCTTCAAGAAAAAGATGTTGGCTGAAGTTGAGGTAAATATTTATTTCAATTTAAATTTAAATTTTTTTTAGTTTTATATTATTAATTAAATCATATTTTTCAATTACAGTCTAAATTTGAGTTTCCTGGTCATATACGCCATTGGATTCTTCAATCCCTTGGGGTGAATTGGCGTAATTATAAAACTACTTTAAAGGCTGAGCATTGGGATAGTAGACCAATTGAGGAAATTTTGGAAACAGTTCCAGCTGGAGTTGACCAAACACAATGGTGTCAACTTGTTAACCAATGGTCAAAGCCAGAAGACCAGGTAAATATTGAGATTAAGCTTCTTCGTTATATATTTATTACTATTAGAAAATTTGGAATGTAACATTATCTTGTCTCACAGGAAAGGGCTGCGAAAAATTCTGCTAATGCGAAGAAACAAACTTGTCCTCACACAATGGGTCGTGTGAGTTCAGTTCGAAGACAGAAGGAAACGGTATAAAATTAAATATTAATTTATTACTACTAAATGTTTTAATTTCAAACTTACTAGTTGTGAAACAGACAGTGTTCACTTGAATAGATTTGTTTGTTTTCCTAAAAGTATGATTAAGCTTTCAGAATGAAAACATTTTCTCATTTCAGCCAATATCCTTTTAGGTTTGTGACATTATCTAAATAACCTTTTGATTTTGAGGCTTCTTCCATCTTGTAGATTTTGAATTAGAGTTTTATAATTCTAGCTGCTGCCTTGTATCATATCACATTGTTCTTAAGAATTTGTTGCTTTTATTGTTGTTGCCTTAAGTCTAAATTTGCTTTCATATCGGTGTTGAATTTGCTACACTTTTTTTGTAGTCTATCAAGGACAGATTGCAATTATGGAAAATCAATAGGATGCACAAAGATGGTACCTGGTCATCTGAGGATGCTATGCAGCGATGGGTACATATATATAGTTATTACAATTTTTTTAATAAATCATTCTTCAATAAATTTAACTTTATATATGTATTTGTACTGTAGACGCAGGCATGCAAGCTTCTTGCCGAAGAAGGGCTAACACCTGAAGATGACAATATTGAAGCTAATGAGAGAGTCTTTGCTATAGTTATGGGACCTGAACATTCAGGTCGAGTTCGTACCCAGGGGTTTGGTGTCACACCGACTAGATTCTTTCCTCAAAGCAAAACTGAAGGTGGTAGCGGCAGCAATTTTGGACAGATTGCTAGTCTTCGAGAAGAGTTCAGATCATTTCAAGATAATCAGAAGAGAGAGTTTGGCTTGTTTCGTGATGAGATGAGACAGTTCATGCAAGGATTTCAAATGAATCATCCACCTCATGGAGGATCAGAAATGGTATGAAAAAAAATTATGTAATTTAAATGTAAATTACTTGATTATTATTATCTCATTATTTTCATATTATTTTCAGGGTGGCAATGACAATTCATCTGATGCCTGACAGTCTGCTGATGAGCTATAGTATTAAATGTGATGCTTCTACTTCTATGACTATTTTATGTATTTTCGAACTTATGTTGTTTTGCTTTTGAACTCTAGTAGTTTTCATTTTGTGCTCATTTCCTTTCTTGTAATATATGAATCATAGCATTTTCTAGTAATTTTCCTTGAGTTTGACTTGGCATTTGGAGATGAGTTACATTTTCTTTGTTTTAGCTACAACTCTTATTTATGTGTGTTTTATGTATTGAATTTAGCTACTAATCTTGTTGTTGTGAATCTCTATTGTATCTTTATTTTAGCTACAACTTTTGCACATTTTCTTTCAATATATTTGTTTTGTGTGGCCATGTTGGCTGACCAGCTGATATAGATAGTTAGATATAGGGTGAACGATCAGATTTTGAGATTTAATAAAAAAAAAATCTGGACTATAGTGGCGGTTAAAACCGCCACATTACTGTCAGTTGGTCCATTTGTAGCGGTTAAAACCGCCACTATATACACAGAATTGTAGCGGTTATAACCGCTACAATTCTGGGAATCAGTTCGATTTTTAGTATTAGATGCGGTTAGAACCGCAACTTAATTTCTAATTAGTAGCGGTTATAACCGCTGCCGTAATATGCCCGACGAACTCTACCCCGCCGTTCCCTAAACCGCTGCGGAATGCCTTTGCAGCGCATTGCAAACACAGCGGGTGTGTAGCGGTTTACAAACCGCTGCAAGGAAATTGATAGCGGTTATAACCGCTGGGATAGGTCATGAAATGTGCTGCGAAAAGCATCTTTTTTGGTAGTGATCATTTGTTTAGTCACCCTCTTTTGAGGAAGGAGATCATAAACTAAGAAGGCTAGCATAAATCTTGTTGTTGATGTAGGGATTCAGAGTTGATATTGACAATAAGCATTGGCCTTATAAGTGATGGCATGTATGGATACTATTAGCGACGATGGACGACAAAGTTAGCAAGCATTTGCGTAACTAGGTGATAATCGTCAAGAAATTATGGTTGGGTGATAAAGTCAGCAATGTTAACGGGTCAAGCTTAAGTCTGACCCAAAATTAAGTTGACCTGATTCCAATCAGCCCAAAACTCATCCCATTTAATAAATGGATAAACAAGTGAATCAAAATTCAATCCACCGACAACTTAAATGATCTGAACCAGACTTGAAAATCTATTCTGATTAAAAAAATAATGACTTATCAACTATTTAGTTTATTCTAATTGATAAAAAAAATTAAAAATCATACTATCAAGTAGAAAAATTAAAAAAAAAAAAAAACTATTAAATGAATCATTTTCGGATCAAATCGTATTCACTAATCAACTTCATTTATTCAGCTGATTTGTCTATTACTGAACTGAGTCTTAAGTTCAAATAGTAGACCAAAAAATGACTTTTTTTTTTTAATAATTTGCCAAGAGCTCGCTACTTCATTTAAATTTGTCTTTATTATATGCGCAACCCTACAATATTCTTATTAATTTTTCATATATTAGGCACGGGCAACGAAAGAGTCCTCCTTGTACAACACATTCTATTAGCTGGGCTTGAATCCATTAAAACAAAGAAAAATTATTAAGTGCGGAGTCTGGATGGTGCCGTCCAGTCTTCAATCAATCATCTGAAGACATCTAAATTCTTATCTCTCTTTTATACATAAGATAAGATGTGTACAAGAGATGAAAAATTCAAATAACTTCACGTCCACTCTGTGCATACTAAAATCTCCAAAACAAACCAGACAAGTCTTATGCAGCTCATGAGATCTTTTCCAACAACGTACATCTTTATTCATAGCAGTTACAATCGATCGATCTGTCTTATTCAATAACACAAAAGCAGCTTGCATGATACACAGCCAGCCATGCACTAGAAATATAAAAAAGATGAGGTAAGAGACGAAGAATAACAATAACGCTTAACACAAAGATCGATCAGCAAGCTGATATCATAAAATTACTGTGCAGTGATTTTAATCTTCATATTCCCATGGCTGCAGTGATTGGAGATGCCGCATATGAAGTAGTGAGTGCCTCTTGCGAGCGTGATATGGTCATCACCACTCTCGAAAGTACTTATAGGATTATCCGATTTGCAGTTGGCATAGCCATTTGAGTCCACCTTCAACACATTGTGATAACCCTTCTGGTACTTGAATTCTGGCATATATTTATTTATTTATTTAACAACATATATATGCAGATTTGTTTAAGAAATGTTTAATTTGTTCTGTAGATGCCAGAAAATATTGATTGAATTAATACGGATGAGAGAGTTGGCTGACCGAGGATGTCGTCGGCGTGGAAGGTCTTGTCGTTGGTCCAATTAATGACGTCGAAGTCCCAACCATGGTTGTCACCGACGGTGAACTGCTCCGACTCGGCGAGCTCGCCGTTAAGAAGCAGGAGAGCGAGCATCACAAGGCCAATGGCCATAGTTGCTTGCGTTGCACCGCCTCTTCCCTGAGCCATGGCCACTTAAAGCTACAGAACAGAGGGAGAAGAGATCGAGAGAGAGAGAGAGAGTTTTGGAGAGGAGAAGCTTCACGTTGAAGGAGAAAACATGAAGGGTTGGTTTTATAGGCTTCATTTAGGCTTTTTTTTTTTAAACTAAATTCGTTTGACTAATTAAATATTGGAAAAATAAGGGTATGTATTGCATTTAATTTCTTTTCCTATTTCTATATGTTATTTGCATTTAATGCATTAATTAATATGTTGGAATGTGTATTAAATATTAATTCCTGTTTTTATAAAGGCATTTTAAAAATAAGTTAAAAAGTTCTCATGTGTTATTTTCAAAATTTCTAAAATAAGCTAATTTATTTCCAAAAAAATAAAAAATAAAAACCCTAGCCAAACTTATTTCCTTTTTTCAGTAAAGTAAAAAAAAAAAGCATAATCTAAGATGTTGATATGATGCCTAAAATTAAATCAAATCATATACAAAAATCATTCATGAATTTTTACGCTAATAGAAATTTTAAACACATAAAATTTGAGATAACAAACTTTTACATAGCTTAATCATTTGAATACTGATTTCAACATGTTTGTTGATATATCTCCATAAAATTATCTTGATCGGGCATGAATCTCGAGGAAAAACTCAAGTTGGAAACTTCAAAAATTAATTCGGAGACCATTTAAACTCCGATTTATGCAAGCCTATAGTCGAACTGAGCGTCTCGGAAATACAAACGCAACGACACCAAATTTGAATCAATCCGAGCCCAAATGAGTCCAAATTAAGTACCCGAAGCGCTGTTGGAAGCATCGAACAGCAATTTGAGTTACCAAACGGTCTCCGATTTTGACGAGCTTATAGTCAAATCGAGCGACTCGACGAGACGAATCCAACGAGCCCAAGATCGTAGAATTCTGATACCATTAAGACCTTAAGATGCTCAATAAACGGTTCATGATCAAGGGATTCAATATCAGCCGTTCATCCGGATCACTCCTTATTTGCCCCTGATCCCTCACATATTTACGGGCTATGCCACTCCAGAAAAACTATAAATAGCCCCTCATTTCTCTCAAGAGGGGACCGAAGCCAAGAAGCCAAGAAGCCAAGAAGAGAAGAAGAAGAGAAGAGAAGTCTAGGAGGGAACAGCTCCTCCTCGACCACCACCGGAACACCGCCGGAACTTCGCCGGAACTCCGCCGGAACACCACCGGGCGCCCGAGGGAAGCCGGAGCTCTGCCCGACGCCGGAGCAACATCGGAATTCTGCCCGACGCCAGAATTCCACCCGACGCCCGAGTGACGCCAGACTTCTTTCCAAGTGACGCCGGAATTCTGCCGGACACCCAAGTGACGTCGGAACTCTGCTGGCCTTGTAACCGATACTCATTATAATCTGATCGTCCTGAATCTAAAGGATGAATCAGTCTCGTGTATTTCATACAACACTAGTGGAATTATTTCAATTGGGCGTGGCCCCGTGATTTTTCCCTTTTTCAGGGCTTTCCACGTAAAAATCCTGGTGTTCTTTCATTCTTCTGTTTGTGTGCTGGATATACGTACAACGCTAAGACAGAAATTTAAACTCTATCGCAGCGTATATTTGAGTCCGCAACAGTTTGGCGCCGTCTGTAGGAACTTCATCCCACAACTTCAAGTATTGCTACGATGGCCAATAGGCATAGCAATCGCCTCATAGGAGCCTCCCGCTCCCACTCTCATCAATCCAGAAACCAGTCTATAAATCATGGACATCAAGTTTCTGCCTCCTTTTTTCCTGGGGGGGCAACACATTACTGGAGAAGGAACCTCATGGCCTTCTTTGGAGGAGCGAATCCGAAAGATGGAAGAATCTCAAAACGAGATCCTACAACTCCTGCGAGAGACTCGACAACCGACCCTAGCACCTCAGGAGGAGGTTCTTCTCCCTCGAGATCTGTCACGTGTTGAAGCTGTTCAAATCGAACATCTTCAAGCTGAGATTCCTCTTCCTCCACCCAGTAGGTGTTCGCAGTCACATCAAGATAACGAACTGGCTGATACAATAAGTTCTACCCATCCTCCGCACACAGGTCAGCAACCTCGTATTCCTTTGGACCTCCCCGAAGAGTTAGCCCGACCACACGTTGCTGAGCTCCCTCGCAATGCCCTTCGCCACGAACTACGACGATTGGTTCGAGAAGAGTTCCCTGCAGGAGGCATAAGGCAACCCCTTCATCAGTGGGACTTGCAGGAGTTGTCACCCCTGACAGAAGCTATTCTTCAACACCCTATTCCGGCAGGATTTAAACTACCAAGCATCGATTCCTACGACGGGACATCTGACCCGTACGAGCACATCGATCATTACCGAACTATCATGCATATCCAGCGAGCATCTGATGCACTCCTCTGCCAGGTTTTTTCTGCTACACTCAAAGGACAGGCACGAACATGGTTCTATTCTCTTCCATCCGGAACGATCCCTTCATTCATCAAATTGGCCAAAGCCTTTGTTGAACAGTTTGTAGCCAATCGAAGAATTGCTAAGGATTCTTCCCACCTCTCCGGGATTCGTCAAAATGAGGGAGAATCGTTAAAGGAGTATTTTCAGCGGTTTTCCACCGAGGCACGATAGATTCCAGGAGTAGACCCAGAATTGCTTAGAGGGGTCTTTCTTGGAGGTCTTCTTCCTGGCCCCTTCTATTCTGCACTTATGCGCGACACTGTTCATTCATATGTCGATCTGATCCATCGTGTTGAAGCACAAATATCAGCAGATGAAGCTATTAATGTCCACAGGAAGCAATTTGAGCAAACTCCTGGAAAGCGCAAAAACGCCCCTACAAAGAGGGCTCTTTCTCACAACGAAAGAAAAACTTCTCTCATAAACCCCCAGTACCACCACGCGAGTTCCGACATGAAAAAGAGTATACGCCTCTCAATGCAACTCGAACCAACATACTAATGGCCATTCGAGATAAAGAAAATATCAAGTGGCCTAATTCTTTGAAGCTGAATGTTGGAAACCAGGAGCAATATTGTTATTTCCACCGTAGTTGTGGACACACTACCGAAGCCTACAAGCAACTCAAGGATGAGATCGAGAGGTTGATCCGACAAGGATATCTCCGACAATTCATCCAAAATTCACCTGCTCGAGATGAAGCTGGTCCAACTGGGGGAAAAAATCAACAACAATAAAGACAACAGTTGAATAATATTCAAATGGTTGACGAGATTGAATGACCATGCACTTTGTGTAGTTGTATTAGTAATACTACTTGTTATGTGTCATCGTGTATCTCTTCTATGATAAGTAGGATGTCACTCTAATGTCCTTAGTAGTTCTACCAAGTCAAATGATATGGTTGTCCCTATATGTATCTCTTATATTGTACAAGAAAATTATTATATTATCTTACAGTAATATAATGTGTTGTTCGTCCAGTTCTGATATTGTTTCTTTCTTTAAAAAGAATACAAATGACAATGAAAAACTACTGACAAATATAGTCTCTTTTATCCATGATCTGAGAAATATGCAGTCTTTATTGCATCTCAATCATTGGAAGATCGATCCTAGGGAGATTCGATCCGGCCTCTTCCATACAGGTTAAGGTCGTCGAGCAAATGCTCCGACATACAACCTCGGATAGGTCTCATATCCTTGGTGGATTCTCTCGACCTCTTCCATATAGGTTAACGTCATCGAGCAGGGCTCTGACATACAACCTCAGAAAGATCTCACATCCTTGGTGGATTCTCTCGACCTCTTCCATACAGGTTAACGTCGTCGAGCAAAGGCTCCGACATACAACCTCGGATAGGTCTCACATCCTTTGTGGATTCTCTCGACCTCTTCCATACAGGTTAACGTCGTCGAGCAAAGGCTCTGACATACAACCTCGGATAAGTCTCACATCCTTGGTGGATTCTCTCGACCTCTTCCATACAGGTTAACGTCGTCGAGCAAAGGCTCTGACATACAACCTCGGATAGGTCTCACATCCTTGGTAGATTCTCTCGACCTCTCCCATACAGGTTAACACCGTTGAGCATAGGCTCTGACATACAACCTCGGATAGGTTCAACATCCTTGGTGGATTCTCTCGACCTCTTCTATAGAGGTCAACATCAGCAAGCAGCGTTCTAAGTGAATAACATTCTCTCTATAAAGATTCCATAAAAGTGAGTGGTTGACAAAATCATCACTCATATTCTAGCAATACCTCCAAAAATATGGGGGGCAATATATCAAAGCATGTCTCAAATATGCAATAACAATTCAGCTCCCTCTAGGGGACAAATTTTCATATACAATATCATTGGAGTTACATAAATTCAGATTCAAATATACATTTATTCTCACCAGAAGTTGAAATCAAAAGGTACACTGGTGACATTTATACAAGCTAGTATCATCAAGCAAAGTAACTTTAACACAGTCAAATATCCTTGGTGGATTTAAGTGACTTCTCCCTTACTGCACGCAAGCATCTCCTACAACTGCTCCTTTAAAGAAAGGACATAACTGGATCATCATCAGACCCCCACTCAGTTGACAGTGTTAGTGTATTGCCAGAATATTAGCATATCACACTACTTCGGTCCCTTGATTCAGTAATATCTGATGTCGACATACTTCAGTTTGGATACATATTGCCTTAGCAAAATGACACTTGTCATCATCAGCCCTTCGCCTGATGTTTATCGGCGGCTCTTTACTTCATATCAGCCATCATCAGCTTCTCGTTCAACTGCTGGTAGCAGCACCCTTGAACTCTCTCCTTCTGCTCCCCACTTAGTCAGACTTCTGCCCGTCGTCGGATGTTTGTCAGGCTTCTACCCGACACCAAATTTCTACCCGTCGTGGGACTTCTCCCCGCCAACGAATTTTCGTCAGAGTTCTACCCGACGCTGTACTTCTTCCCGACGTCTGACTTCCGACCATCTTCAGACTCCCTCCGACTAACATCTTACCTCCACATGATCTCTTAAAGAAGAGAAATTCTAACTCTCATTCCACTTCCCTTCCTAAAAAGGGGAAGCGGCTAACTTCTGCGCAAAGAGAGGGGCGCCGAGTTGAGTGGGGAAAGTCACCTACTCAAAAACAGCGGAAGGCCTCAAAATGCCAGAAGCTAGAGGGGAGAAGAGAGAAAGCCGCTAACTTCTACTCAAAGAGAGGGGCGCCGAGTCGAGTGGGGAAAGTCACCTACTCAAAAACAGCGGAAGGCCTCAAAATGCCAGAAGCTAGAGGGGAGAAGAGAGAAAGCCGCTAACTTCTGCGCAAAAGGAGGGGCGCCGAGTCAAGTAGGGAAAGTCACCTACTTAAAAACGGCGGAATGCCTCAAAATGCCAGAAGATAGAGGGAGAAGAGAAGAGGAAGAAAGGGGCATTTTGTCCCCTACCCCAAGGGGGTATTTATAGAATGAAAAGGGGAGAAAAAGAGAGGGAAATATTGAAGAAAGAGGGGAAAAATGTTTGAAATTTGGAGGGAGAGAGTTTCTAGAAGGTTTTCGAATTTTTTCTGAATTTTTCTGAATTTTTCGAAATTTTTGGGCTCAAAATCAGTTATTTTACGAATTTTATATATATATAAAAAAAATTTAGGCGGGCCCCACACAAAAAAAAAAAAAATCAAATGGGGCAACTGCTGCCCCACCCAAGGGGCGCGCCCCTTGCCCGCGGTCGGACGGCCGGCCGGTGGTCGGCTGCCGGCGGTCGGACGGCCGGCCGGCCGGTTCGGCCGCCTATGCGTTCCTGGGCTCTGATTTTGGGCCCGGACGGTCCAAATTTGACATTTTTGGGGTCCCCGAACATATTTTTCGATGTTCCGGACTCAATTTTGACACTTTCGGAGCTCAACGAGGCCTCTACAATTGAGTTTGAGGAAAATTATATCTTTTTGAACGTAATTTTTTGCGATTCAGCCAATGTAAAATGCCGGAACAAGTATTTTCGGACTCCTGGAGCTTTGACGTCCGAAAATAGGGGGGCAACTGATATATCTCCAAAAAATTATCTTGATCGGGCACGAATCTCGAGGAAAAACTCAAGTTGGAAACTTCAAAAATTAATTCGGAGACCATTTAAACTCCGATTTCAGTAAGCCTATAGTCGAACTGAGCGTCTCGGAAATACAAACGCAACGACACCAAATTTGAATCAATCCGAGCCCAAATGAGTCCAAATCAAGTACCCGAAGCGCTGTTGGAAGCATCGAACAGCAATTTGAGTTGCCAAAAGGTCTCCGATTTGACGAGCTTATAGTCGAATTGAGCGACTCGACGAGACGAATACAACGAGCCCAGGATCGTAGATTTCTGAGACCATTAAGACCTTAAGATGCTCAATAAATGGTTCATGATCAAGGGATTCAATAACAGCCGTTCATCTGGATCACTCCTTATTTGCCCCTAATCCCTCACATATTTACGGGCTATGTCACTCCAGAAAAACTATAAATAGCCCCTCATTTCTCTTAAGAGGGGACCGAAGCCAAGAAGCCAAGAAGCCAAGAAGAGAAGAAGAAGAGAAGAGAAGTCTAGGAGGGAACAGCTCCTCCTCGACCACCGCCGGAACACCGCCGGAACTTCGCCGGAACTCCGCCGGAACACCACCGGGCGCCCGAGGGACGCCGGAGCTCTGCCCGACACCGAGCAACATCAGAATTCTGCCCGACGCCAGAATTCTACCCGACGCCCGAGTGACGCCAGACTTCTTTCCAAGTGACGCCGGAATTCTGCCGAACACCCAAGTGACGTCGGAACTCTGCTTGGCCTTGTAACCGATACTCATTGTAATCTGATCGTCCTGAATCTAAAGGATGAATCAGTCTCGTGTATTTCATACAACACTAGTGGAATTATTTCAACTGGGCGTGGCCCCGTGATTTTCCCTTTTCAGGGCTTTCCACGTAAAAATCCTGGTGTTCTTTCATTCTTCTGTTTGTGTGCTGGATATACGTACAACGCTAAGACAGAAATTTAAACTCTATCACCGCGTATATTTTAGTCCGCAACATTTGTAATCCAAGCAAATCATTTCATTGTGACAATTTCAATGAGCCCCAAATAATATGAGTTTATGTCGATAATGTCCATAATTTGTTCAAATCCCTTGATTCAATTCAATTTTGTCAATTCAAGAGTTTAATTCCTATTGGGGTTAATTGGGTCAAGGTCCAATTAGGCTACACCAATAGTCCACCAGGCCCAATTAGGTTATCACTAACCTAGTGTGACCTATTGAGATGATTGTCCACAGTTAGTTTTTTCATTCATAGGATTTGGATTGGACATTGTATCATTTTAATTTTTGAGAGAATTTTTAGATTTGGATCTCTAGGTGCTAAATTATAATATTATTAGTTTGATGAATTTTTACAATCAAACTAGTTGCTAGAAATTTTAATTTTTTTTCTTATGTTACATCACAAGCAATTTAAATAGATTTTCTTATGTTAAAATATTATTATATGTTATGTCAAAAATGTAGAATAAAGACTTAATTGAATCTAATCATTTTTTTATTGCACATATTAAAAATTTTATGTTACTAGTACACCAATCAAAATTTACTAAAAATTTTTATGGTTGCTCCTCTTGATATGAATGTCCTACACAAAGAATTTCTACAATTTTTCAGAAAGTAGCATTCTCTTAAAAAAAATTAGGGTTGCAATGGGTAGCATTTTCTACGCTACATTAGTGTCATGAAAAAAAATCTATTGAGGGATCAAACTAGCAAGTTTCTTAACATTGTTGATACCATTGGATAGAGGAATGCAAGATCTCTATGTTCCAACTTACCCCTAAAGTTCTAGGTTATTGTCCTTTGTAGTAACTTTCGAACCATAATAAAATTCAATGTGATAACTCTTTCTCATCCTTAAAAGAATTTAGGGTGAAGGATGGAGCATGATCCAAATGAAGAGAAAATGTATCTTATTCTTTTATCCGTCATTTAACCATCTTTCACTATACACCTTATAGTTGAGATATGACAACAATGGCTGATTTCATTCTACTTTCTACTATCAATGATGTCTAAACATACCCTTATAGAAATTCTACCTCTTTAATGATTTGATATTTTTTAAAGATAATTATGATCTTTTGAAAAAATGAGTTATCCATCTTTGATATTGAATATTTTATCAAATAATGTTAAACTTTGAAATAGAGAATGTGTTGCTTCTTAACTATATAGAATGTCTCCTGAGTTATTTTTGAAACAACTAAATCCTAATCAGATGGGAGAGATTATTCGCAACCCTCAAGCTCTTGTATGACAATGATTAATGTTTGTAGGAATTTTCCCCAAGAGACTGAAAGTATAGGAATGACTTTTATTTTGTATGTAAAATCCATATTTATTATAGTAATATAATTCCAAGTTGTTGCAAGACCTTTAGGCTTTAGTTGATAGGAATAATTATTGCCTCCTAGTCAAAATAAGGTAAATTTGGTCCTTCAAATGATGAAGTTGGCTAATTTTTGCTCCCCTTTAATATCTTTTGATAATAGGCTCTATAAGGAGCTTTTATTTAGGACTTTATTTAGCATCAAGTGTCATTAATTTAAGGCTTCTAATTTTGTATGAACCCTTCATATCTTTAGATGAACGAAGACCTTATACAATTCAAGGATTATGTATTCTTAAGATTTTTAGATGAATAGAAATTATTTGCTTTTGTAGGCTTATACCTTTGAGGTTTTAGATGAATGGAGATCATATCAATCATTTACTTCTACATAAATTTTCTAGTTAGTACCTTATCTACTATTTTCAAGCGAAGACCTAATTATCACTTTCCCTCCTAGGATCTTTCTAGCGGCATGTGATTCCATCCAAGAGTAGGTAGCTATTCATCAAAGCTTCCTTTGATATATATATTTGTTAACAGGCATATGATTATATCCCTTATTTTATCATTATGTTGACTCCTTGTATAAAGTTAATATGTAAAATTCTCTCACCTACAACCATGAATTTCTAGCACACAACATGCAGGATAAAATCAATTTATGTAGAATTATTCAAATGATTGAAAAGAAAAATTTTCAAGTGATCAACATAACTAAAATTAGACAATTTCCATCAATTTAAAATTGTTGAAAGGTACTATATTTGAACATTTCCTAGAAAATTTCAAGTCAATTGCTACAAGAAAATTGTACAAAGAAATCTATGATTACATTTATTTTTTAATGAAATATTCAAAGTTGCTGATTATCTTATTTGGACAAATCTATATAAAATTATTTTTTTCATAGGTTGTCACCTTGTCGATTGCCCTCCTCCTGCTGGTAACATTCTAATTTATAGAGAATGATATAATTAGCAACATTGAACATTTTGATGAGAAGTTTCTGTAAGTAATATGTTTCTTTGTATAATTCTCTTGCTGTAATGTCCTCGTAAGTATCGTCGCCTTGTCAGTTGCATGCTCCTCTTGCAACTTTCTATGTGTGCTGGATATCTTGTTCAAAACTATAGAAGAGAGTAGAATGTTTCCTTCCCAAATAATTTGAACTGTTATCTCTAACTTCAGCTATATTCTTTGGAATTTACTCTTTAGTTTAGGCATAAAGGAGAATCATAGAGAACTCTTTTTGTTAAAAAATTTGTGATGATAGATAGAGAGTTTAGTATCTTAATTTTGTATGAAGATCCATTGCATGTAGAAATTAAAAAAAAATGGTCACAAGAAACATTATATTTTTTTATATAAACTCAGAAGATGGAGAAATTATTGGGTTTGGCTCAGTTGAAATGATTCTAGTAATATTTATCAATAGCTATAAATGATCGATGCTCTGCATTATTATTAGAGAAGGTGTTGATACAATATGATAGACATACATTACATAGAATGGATTGTATTGTGAAATTTGAAAGTGCCCCATGATTAGAGAATTGTCTTCAATAGATCATTTATCATTTGTTTAGTCACCCTCTTTTGAGGAAGGAGATCATAAACTAAGAAGGCTAGCATAAATCTTGTTGTTGATGTAGGGATTCAGAGTTGATATTGACAATAAGCATTGGCCTTATAAGTGATGGCATGTATGGATACTATTAGCGACGATGGACGACAAAGTTAGCAAGCATTTGCGTAACTAGGTGATAATCGTCAAGAAATTATGGTTGGGTGATAAAGTCAGCAATGTTAACGGGTCAAGCTTAAGTCTGACCCAAAATTAAGTTGACCTGATTCCAATCAGCCCAAAACTCATCCCATTTAATAAATGGATAAACAAGTGAATCAAAATTCAATCCACCGACAACTTAAATGATCTGAACCAGACTTGAAAATCTATTCTGATTAAAAAAATAATGACTTATCAACTATTTAGTTTATTCTAATTGATAAAAAAAATTAAAAATCATACTATCAAGTAGAAAAATTTTTAAAAAAAAAAAACTATTAAATGAATCATTTTCGGATCAAATCGTATTCACTAATCAACTTCATTTATTCAGCTGATTTGTCTATTACTGAACTGAGTCTTAAGTTCAATAGTAGACCAAAAAATGACTTTTTTTTTTAATAATTTGCCAAGAGCTCGCTACTTCATTTAAATTTGTCTTTATTATATGCGAAACCCTACAATATTCTTATTAAATTTTCATATATTAGGCACGGGCAACGAAAGAGTCCTCCTTGTACAACACATTCTATTAGCTGGGCTTGAATCCATTAAAACAAAGAAAAATTATTAGTGCGGAGTCTGAATGTGCCGTCCTGTCTTCAATCAATCATCTGAAGACATCTAAATTCTTATCTCTCTTTTATACATAAGATGTGTACAAGAGATGAAAAATTCAAATAACTTCACGTCCACTCTGTGCATACTAATATCTCCAAAACAAACCAGACAAGTCTTATGCAGCTCATGAGATCTTTTCCAACAACGTACATCTTTATTCATAGCAGTTACAATCGATCGATCTGTCTTATTCAATAACACAAAAGCAGCTTGCATGATACACAGCCAGCCATGCACTAGAAATATAAAAAAGATGAGGTAAGAGACGAAGAATAACAATAACGCTTAACACAAAGATCGATCAGCAAGCTGATATCATAAAATTACTGTGCAATGATTTTAATCTTCATATTCCCATGGCTGCAGTGATTGGAGATGCCGCATATGAAGTAGTGAGTGCCTCTTGCGAGCGTGATATGGTCATCACCACTCTCGAAAGTACTTATAGGATTATCCGATTTGCAGTTGGCATAGCCATTTGAGTCCACCTTCAACACATTGTGATAACCCTTCTGGTACTTGAATTCTGGCATATATTTATTTATTTATTTAACAATATATATATGCAGATTTGTTTAAGAAATGTTTAATTTGTTCTGTAGATGCTAGAAAATATTGATTGAATTAATACGGATGAGAGAGTTGGCTGACCGAGGATGTCGTCGGCGTGGAAGGTCTTGCCGTTGGTCCAATTAATGACGTCGAAGTCCCAACCATGGTTGTCACCGACGGTGAACTGCTCACGACTCGGCGAGCTCGCCGTTAAGAAGCAGGAGAGCGAGCATCACAAGGCCAATGGCCATAGTTGCTTGCGTGCGTGCACCGCCTCTTCCCTGAGCCATGGCCACTTAAAGCTACAGAACAGAGGAGAAAGAGATCGAGAGAGAGAGAGATTTGGAGAGGGGAAGCTTCAAGTTGAAGGAGAAGACATGAAGGGTTGGTTTTATAGGCTTCATTTAGGGATTTTTTTTTAATTATATGCGTTTGACTAATTAAATATTGGAAAGATAAGGGTATGCATTGCATTTAATTTCTTTTCCTATTTCTATATGTTATTTGCATTTAATGCATTAATATTTTGAAATGTGTATTAAATATTAATTCCTGTTTTATAAATTAGGCATTTTAAAAAAAAGTTGAAAAGTTCTCATGTGTTATTTTCAAATTTTCTAAAATGAGCTAATTTATTTCCGAAAAAATAAAAAATAAAAACCCTGCCAAACCTATTTCCTTTTTTTAGTTAAATAAAAAACAAGAGCCTAATCTAAGATGTTGATATGGTGCCTAAAAATTAAATCAAATCATATAAAAATCAAAATTGCATCAAAGTATACATCAACGGCTACTTCTCTGGCTCTGGCGATTCCGAGTGCGATTCTGGTTTCCACTGTTCCTCTTCGTGATTTCTACTGTAGCTCCTAATTGTTTATCTGCTTTCGATTTGGGGGTTTCGTTTTCATCTCATTCGGCGGCCTTTTGGCCCTAGGTCGCTCTGTTCTTCTTTTATGGAGGCAGGGCCGTCCTGTGCGACGACTGATGCTTGGTGTGTTCCACCTAAGGCACCGATTTCTTCCTCAAAAGGTTTGATGAATAATGGTATTTCTGGATCTACATCTCGCTCTTTTCGGGATGTTTTAGCGGATCATCTTCTTCCAAGGATCCGACCTACTCGTTCACTAAATCGATGGTAAAAGGTTTTCCTGCGGTTTTAATGTCCGATGATGATATCCTTAAACTAGCTAGTCCTAATCAGTTTATGCTGGTGGGTAAGTTCTCGGTTCGTCGTCCGAACCTTGATGCGATTCGTAATTTTTTTGGAAAGTTGAAATAGTCTGGAAATTTCTCTATAGGTTTGCTGGATCCTAGACATGTCTCTATTTAGTTATCTAATGATCTTGATTATAGTAGGGTTTTTGCTAGACGCTCTTATTACATTCTCAACTGCCAAATGCGACTTCTTAAATGGACTCCATTTTATGATGTTAAAGAAGAATCGCCTATTGTTCCTATATGGATTTCTTTCCCTAATCTACGCCTGCATTTTTTTAACTCGTATGTTTTACACGCTCTGAGATCCATATTTGGTCGTCCCCTGCAATCCGACCAAGCCACTGCTTCTAGAATTAGACCTTCGGTTGCCCGGATTCTTGTGGAACTGGACATTACTAAAAAAACATCCTAAATAGGTGTGGATTGGATCTGAAGCTACTGGTTATCTCCAAAAGGTGGAGTTTGAAAACATTCCCGATTTTTGTCCTCATTGTAAAGTTCATGGCCATGCTTTTAATGATTGTTTTATGGCTCATCCCAATCTCAAGAAAGAAAATAAGGTTGGGAAATCTGCTGGAATCCCGATGATGGGAGGGGCTATAATAAGCTTGAGGATGTCATTAACCTAGAGGAAAACATTGATCCTATGGTGGCTTAGGACAACTTGGAAACTTCACACTTGAATAATCCTATTAGTGTTCAAGCTGGTAATTTAGAGAAGCCTATCATTGTGGAAGCTCAAGATAGGAATCTTACGGATGCTTTGGAGTTACAAAATACGGAAGCTAGATCAGAGCCTGATGTTAGCATTCCTTTGGAGGTAGTGATCCCAATTGAAAACATGGACCAAGATTCAATCATTGAAGTAGAGGAGAGTGAACTGATACATAAACAATGCGAGTTATATCATAAAAAAGAGGACCATTCTGAAAATAGGAAGGATGGAGAGGAAGAACCTATGGAGGAAGGTGAAATTACCAATAGCAAGGTTGTTTCTTTAAAGGGAAATTCTGAGTGTGTTAATGATGTTTCTTTGTTGTCCCTTCCCACTAACTTAAATGGCAACAATACTGAGAATGGTTTTGCTCCTTTAATTTCTTCTTTGAAACTGGATTATATTCGCATTAAGTTGGGCTTTGATTCTTCGTTTAGTAAGTGCTCCAATAAGATCTGGATTTTTTGGAAACATTGGGTAACTTAAATATTTTGCATGACCATCCTCAAGTAGTTCATACTAATATTAAGTTTCTTCATTTTTCCTGCTACGCTTCTTTCGTTTATGCTTCTTGTTCTATGATTACTAAGAGAATTTTATGGTCCCAAATCTCTAATTTTTCTAATAATATTTCTGAATCTTAGATGATTGGTGGTGACTTTAACACTATTACTAATGCTTCTAAGAGGGTGGGTGGAAATCCTCCCAATTTTCAAGCTATGGAAGACTTTAATGATATGATATTAAATTCTAACTTGCATGATATTGGTTTTAATGGGCATGTGTTTACTTGGAATCAAGCTACTATGTGGCAACGTTTGGATCATATTCTTTTTAATAGTAGTTGGATTTCTAATTTTCCTAGTACTCACATTGAGCATTTATCTAGAACGTTATCTGATCATTCTCCCCTGCTTTTAAATATTTCTATGCAGCAGATTAGTACTCCTTCTCCTTTTAGATTTCAAAATATGTGGCTTCTTCATGATTCTTTTCTTAACAATATTGAAAGTAATTGGCAGGCGCCTTTATTTCCTTCTAACAATATTATTGGTATGGAGAGATTTTGGCTTAAGCTCCAAAGGCTTAAGCAGAATTTGAAGTGGTAGAATAAATTTGTGTTCAAGAACTTATTTTTGAATATTACTCATGCTGAAAATCAAGTTGCTTTGGCTAACAATAATTATATGCTTGATCCTTCTATGGAGAATCTTTTACTGAAGGAGAAGAAAGATGTTTTATCTAAACTTCAAAAGCAAGAAGAAGTTTTTTGGAGACAAAAAGCTGCTTCTAAATTTGTTCTGGAGGGAGACAGGAATACTAAATTTTTTCATAATATCGCCAATCATAAGAAGGTTACTAGTTTTATTTATAAAATTATTAACCCTGATGGTCTCACATTAATTCTCCTGATTTAATTTATGATTCTGGTATTCATTGCTTTAAGAATGTGTTTAACAAGGATTTTAATCCGATGTTGAATGTGGATTTCTCTTTCATTCCATCTATTATTTCTGTGGAGGATAACACTATGCTTACTAAAATTCCTTCTATGGAAGAGATTTGGATGGTTATTAAAGATATGAACTCCAATTCTGTCACGGGTCCTGATGGTTTTACGACTAAATTTTTTCAAAAAACTTGGCATATCATTAAAGATGATTTGGTCAATGCTGTTATTGATTTCTTTAGGGAAAATCCTTACCCTAAATTTTTTACTTCCACCGCTATTGTGCTTATTCTCAAAAGTAATAATATTAACTTTGGAGTGATTTTTGGCCCATTAGTCTTTGCTCCTTTTTTAACAAACTCAATGCCAAGTTGATCATGAGTAGATTAGCTCTAATTCTTCCTAAAATTATTTCTTTAGAACAAACGGGTTTTGTTAAAGATCGCTCTATTTTTGATAATGTTCTTTTGGCTCAAGAATTAGTGCATGATTTGGAGGCTAAGAGTTCTGGTGGTAATGCAATCTTTAAAATTGATATTACCAAAACTTATGACAATCTTAATTGGGAGTTTCTCTATATCATGCTTAATGTTTTTTGGTTTCAGTAATGATTTTATCAAAATCATCAAAAATTGTATTGAGAATTGCTTCTTTTTTATTATTATTAATGGTAAGAATCAAGTTTTTTTTAAAATCTTCCCAAGGCTTAGGCAGGGTGATCCTTTATCTCCTACTTTGTTTATTTTGGCTGTGGAATTTCTTTCAAGATGTCTTAATGAGCTTTTCATAAAAGATCCTACTTTACAGTACCGGACATTGGGAGGTTTACCTATTTCGCATCTGAGTTTTGCTGATGATTTTATTATTTTCACTAACGGATCCAAAAAAAATGCTTAACATTCTTTTTAGATTTCTACATCAATTCCAGAATGCTAGTGGCTTATTATTTAATCCTCTTAAAAGTTGTTTTATTACCACTAAGTCTATTTCTACTCAAAGGATCATGTCTATTCAGAACAACTTTAGTTTTTTGCATAAATAGTTACCAATTAAGTATTTAGGCACCCCCCTTTTCAATGGTAGGAAGAGATCGCATTTATTTGAGAATATTTTCTCTGCTATTCAATCTAAGCTTTCTTCTTGGGCTTTTAATTGTCTTTCTTTTGGTGGTAGATTAGTGTTGATTAAGAGTGTCTTGTGTTCTATTCCCATCTATTTATTTCATACTTTATATCCTACCATGACTATTTGCAGTAGGCTTGATAGGATTTTCAACAAGTTTTTTTGGGGTCTAAGGATGGTAAGCCGGCCATGTGTTGGACTTCTTAGGATAAATGTTCTGGTACTCAAGATGAAGGTAAACTTGGTTTCAAGAATTTATGTGATATAGCTCTTGGCTTTTTCCTATAAACTTTGATTTAATTTTAGAGCTAAGAAAAGTCTTTGGGCTAAATTCATGGATGCTAAATATTACGGTGGCAAGCACCCTCTCTTGTCTTTTTTTAAGAAAGGGGATTCTTTTAATTGGAAAGAATGTCTTCCATTAAATGGGATGTTGAGAACTTTATTTAATGGGGTTTGGGGATGGGGGACATTTTCTTTTGGCAAGATAATTGGTTGGGTTATCTTCTATTGATAATTTGCTTAATACTCATACTACCAGTTCTTGCAAAGTTTCTCAATTTTTTCATGACGGTAAGTGGAATGTGGATTACCTCACTAAGATGGTGCCTGACTCTGTCATTAATCTTATTCTTAAGATTCCTCTCCAACTGAACTAGAAGGATTGTATTTTGTTCAATAAATCTAATGATGGTGGTTTTAAGCTCAAAGATGTTTGGCATTCCATTAGGAAGTCGTGTGCTAAATCTCAGTCTTTTTCTGCAATTTAGTATAAAGGTATTCCTCTTTCCTACTCTATTCTTTCTTGGAGAATTTTGCACAATTACATTCCAGTAGATACTATTTTAATCAAGAGGGGTTTAAATATTATTTCCAAGTGCCAATGTTGTTTTCATTTAGAGAATTTAAATCATGTTTTTTGCTAATAGTCCCATTACTATGAAAGTGTGGTTGTTCTTTGATAAGTTGTTTAAAAATCAGTTTTGTAAAGACTATTTTAATATCAAGAGCATTATGCATGATTGGTTTGTCTCTTCTAAAGGTAACATTCGTAATATTCTTCATGTTATTATTTGTTGGTATCTCTGAAAAAATAGAAATGAGTCGAAACATGATAACATTCACATGAATGCTTTGAGTATTATTGCTAAGATTAAGGATAAAGTAAAACATTTATTTTTGTCCAATCTGATTAGTGGGAGTAATTTTAATGGCTATGTTTATATAGCTGAGTTTTTTGATATTAAGCTGTCTTCTATTAGTCTTCATCGCAAAGATATTATTGTTAAATGGTTGAAACCTCCTGTTGGTGTTCATAAACTTAATACTGATCGGTCTTTTAAAACTTTGAATGCTGGTTGTGGTGGGCTGATTCGTGATTATAAGGGGATATTATTATAGCTTTTACGGGTCCCTCTCCTTTTAAAAATGCTATTATGGTGGAGCTTCAAGCTTTAAAGTATGGTGTTCAACTTTGTATTTCGTTAGGGATTACTAGTGTTTGGATCGAAGTTGATGCCAAGCTTGTGATCCATATATTAATGGTGTGCCAATGCCAATCCCTCTTATGTTTACATTATTAGGGAAATTCAACAGTGCCTCTCTCTTATCACCTATAATATCTCTCACATTCATTGAGAAGGTAACTCTGCTGCCGACTGGTTAGCTAACATGGGTTGCAATTTACTAGATTTTGTGGACTATGTGAGGAATTCTATTACTGGCAAGCTTGTGGGTTTAGCGCATCTTGACCGTATAGGTCTTCCCTATATTAGGACCTACTAATTTGGTGTGGCTACTTGGTTTAGTTTGACGTTTCTAGGTGTGTGGGTGATTTCTGGGTTCTGTCTTGGGTTGGTTTTCCTCTTTTTTCTTTCTGATGATTTTGTATCATTGTAACTTTTTTGAGGTTTTCATCTTCCATTGGTTTTGGTGTTTGCTTTTTTATGCTTTCATTCCTTCTAACAGTTGCTTGGAGGGATGGATGTTTTATCGTCTTATGCCTTACTCCAACGGGTATTTTTTGGTCTGGATTAGTTTTGAGCAGCAGGGGGTTTTTCTCTGTTTACATTTTGAGCAGTTGGTTGAGTGGGAACATTAGCTTTGTGGTTCATGCTATGTGCTTTCTGAGTGATAGGATTTTATGTGTCGGTTTTTTGTATTGGTTTCGCATGGGGGGCTGCATTTCTTCGATTATTTAATTTACTATTCGGATAGCTCCCATAGCTGATGTGGTCTATTATCTGCTCATTTTCTGCAACTTGAAGCGGCTTGATGTTCATGGTTTCTGTTGGCTTGTCTATGATGCTACTTTCTTTTGTTTTAATATTAAGGCTAACTATAAGCAGTGTTGGATTAGTGTCCTCATCATTATTCAATAGGCTTATTTGAGTCATTATATCTATGGCAGAGAGTTGTATGATCTTTTAATTGTTTCTCTCTCTACTATTACTACTGCCTTCTTTTTGTTTCTTTTTCTGGTTATTACTATTGTCCTTGTAGGCCTCTTTCGCAGATTTTTGGAGATTCTCTCTCGTTTTGTGCAGGGTCAATTGGTGGTCGAGAAGATGAGCTGATTGAGTTGATTATTCTCTTCTCTTTTTGGGTTATTGATTTTGGTTTTCGTAGAATGTTATTAGAGTTTCTTGTACTTTCTCTTAGTAAGGACATTCGCTCTTAGTTTCTTTTGTGTTTTTTCTTGTAGCTCTTCTGAGCAGTAGTGAGCTGGAGGTCCTTTTAAGGACCTTGTAAACCTTTTTTATATTAACGCGTAAGCCCACTTGTGGGTTTCCCCTAAAAAAAATCATATACAAAAATCATTCACAAATTTTTACGCTGATAGAAATTTTAAACACATAAAATTTGAGATAACAAACTTTTACATAGCTTTTAGAGAGATAATCATTTGAATACTGATTTCAACATGTTTGTAATCCAAGCAAATCATTTCATTGTGACAATTTCAATGAGCCCCAAATAATATGAGTTTATGTCGATAATGTCCATAATTTGTTCAAATCCCTTGATTCAATTCAATTTTGTCAATTCAAGAGTTTAAGTCCTATTGGGGTTAATTGGGTCAAGGTCCAATTAGGCTACACCAATAGTCCACCAGGCCCAATTAGGTTATCACTAACCTAGTGGGACCTATTGAGATGATTGTTCACATTTAATTTTTTCATTCATAGGATTTGGATTGTACATTGTATCATTTTAGTTTTTGAGAGAATTTTTAGATATGGATGTCTAGGTGCTAAATTATAATACTTATTAGTTTTGATGAACTTTTACAATCAAACTAGTTGCTGAAATTTTAATTTTTTTCTTATGTTACATCACAAGAAATATCTATGGATTTTCTTATGTTAAATATTATTATATGTTTATGTCAAAATGTAGAATAAAGACTTAATTGAATCTGATCATTTTTTATTGCACATATTGAAAATTTATGTTACTAGTACACCAATCAAAATTTACTAAAAGTTTTTATGGTTGCTCCTCGTGATATGAATGTCCTACACAAAGAATTTCTACAATTTTTTAGAAAGTAGCATTCTCTTAAAAAAAATTAGGGTTGCATTGGGTAGCATTTTCTACGCTACATTAGTGTCATGAAAAAAAATCTATTGAGGGGTCAAACTAGCAAGTTTCTTAACGTTGTTGATACCACTGGATAGAGGACTGCAAGATCTATGTGTTCCCACTTACCCCTAAAAGTTCTAGGTTATTGTCCTTTGTAGTAACTTTAGAACCATAATAAAATTCAATGTGACAACTCTTTCTCATCCTTAAAAGAATTTAGGGTGAAGAAGGCGCATGATCCAAATGAAGAGAAAATATATCTTATTCTTTTATCCGTCATTTAATCATCTTTCACTATACACCTTATAGTGAAGTAGATATGACAATAGTGGCTGATTTCATTCTACTTTCTACTATCAATGATGTCTAAACATACCCTTATAGAAATTCTAAACCTTTTAATGATTTGATGTTTTTTTAAAGATAATTATGATCTTTTGAAAAAATGAGTTATCCATCTTTGATTTGAATAATTTATCAAATAATGTTAAACTTTGAAATAGAGAATGTGTTGCTTTTAACTATATAGAATGTCTCTTGAGTTATTTTGAAACAACTAAATCCTAATCAGATGGGAGGGATTATTCGCAACCCTCAAGCTCTTGTATGACAATGATTAATATTTTGTAAGAATTTTCGCCAAGAGACTGAAGGTATAGGAATGACTTTGATTTTGTATGTAAAATCCATATTTATTATAGTAATATAATTCCAAGTTGTTGCAAGACCTTTAGGCTTTAGTTGATAGGAATAATTATTGCCTCCTAGCCAAAATAAGGTAAATTTGGTCCTTCAAATGATGAAGTTGGCTAATTTTTGCTCCCCTTTAATATCTTTTGATAATAGACTCTATAAGGAGTTTTTATATTTAGGACTTTGTTTAGCATCAAGTGTCATAAATTTAAGGCTTCTTATTTTGCATGAACTCTTAATATCTCTAGATGAACGGAGACCTTATACATTTCAAGGATTATGTACTTTTAAGATTTTAGATGAATAGAAATTATTTGCTTTTGTAGGCTTATACCTTTGAGGTTTTAGATGAATGGAGATCATATCAATCATTTACTTCTACATAGATTTTCTAGTTAGTACCTTATCTACTATTTTCAAGTGAAGGCCTAATTTATCACTTTCCCTCGTAGATCTTTCTAGCGGTGATTCTATCCAAGAGTAGCTAGCTATTCATCAAAGCTTCCTTCGAGGTATTTTTTAACAGGCATATGATTATATCCCTTATTTTATCATTATGTTGACTCCTTGTATAAAGTTAATATGTAAAATTCTCTCACCTACAACCACGAATTTCTAGCACACAACACGCATGATAAAATTAATTATGTAGAATTATTCAAATGATTGAAAAGAAAAATTTTCAAGTGATCAACATAACTAAAATTAGACCATTTCCATCTATTTAAAATTGTTGAAAGGTACTATTTGAACATTTCCTAGAAAATTTCAAGTCAATTGCTATAAGAAAATTGTACAAAGAAATCTATTATTACATTTTTTTTCAAAAATATTCAAAGTTGCTAAATATCTTATTTGGACAAATCCATATAAAATTATTTTTTCATAGGTTTTCCGCCTTCTCGTTTGGCCTCCTCTGCTGGTAACTTTCTAATTTACAAAGAATGATATAATTAGCAACATTGAACATTTCGATGAGAAGTTTCTGTAGGTAATATGTTTCTTTATACAATTCTCTTGCAGCAATGTCTTCGAAGTATCGTCGCCTTGTCAGTTGGCCTGCTCCTGTTGGCAACTTCAATGTGTCTGGATATCTTGTTCAAAACAATAGAAGAGAGTAGAAGAATGTTTCCTTCCCAAATAAATGAAGTGTTATCTCTAACCTCAGCTATATTCTTTGGAATGTACTCTTTAGTTTAGGATTAAAGGAGATCATATAGAACTCTTTTTTGTTAAAAAATTCATGATGATTGATACCAAAATTTAGTGTCTTAATTTTGTATGAAGATCCATT